>VXBJ01005545.1:564833-618226 GCA_013400055.1 Nycticryphes semicollaris
ATATATTGTTCTGTGTTCTGTATGCTAGTTTGGAATCTGGTCTGTATCAGCTGGACTCAAGCATAATAAAGGTACAATATGCAATCATGTAAAGAAGGCACATCGGTACAGGGTTGGTGTTTGTCCTGTAGTACTGACAGAGTCCTTATAAACTACGTTTGACTCGGGAATCATTAGAAGGAATAAGTACACTGTGTAAGACTTAAAATACTCAAATTTCTTAACACAGTAAAAGTCTGTGTTTTGGTTCTTTGTATTTTTTAAGTAAGGAATAATCTATAATGGTGAGGGCCCTGAAAAAACTTGCATGTCAGATATATGCAAATAGATGCATATGAAGTGTTATCATTTGTTTTACTTCCTCTCTTGGCTTTTTTTCCCTATGTATGATTAAAGCTGCAGTCCTCTGGATAATAACATGCCAAAAGACAATGATTTTCTTCTAGCCCCTTAGTACTTAGTGCCCTCCTGAAATACTCTTTGGTTAAGATTGCTGTAAATCTGTACAATCTCACTTAGTCTAGTCTTGAACATGATATATAAAAAGTTTTCTCCCTAAATCCATTTGAAATTCATCCAAGCTGGAATATGTTTAACCTCAGAGAATGTGTGTCCACTTACCTTGTGCTTATTTAAGTATTATCGTAATACATTTGAGGCTGTCTTTGATGTGAATCATGGATTCTCTCCGCCTTATGTAGGTAGCTTATTGGGATGTCACTGATAAGTACTTTTTAACTTGTATTAAAGTTTGATGAAATTTTGTATTTTTCATAACAAAGAAGGCATTTTTGTAGAATTGCCTAATTAGCAATGGTGACCAATTAGCATGGTGACATTGCAGGACTGCGGGCTATTGCAAATGGAAAAAGATTTTTTTTTAAATTTTTTTTATTTATTTAGCAGATGGGAAAATTCCTGAGAATGGAAAACATTGCACAATAGGATTGTGAGGAAAACTGCTGTACAACCTGACACACGGGTGTGCACACCAGCAATCTCATAGTTTGATTTTGCAAATTGTCCTTGTTTTATTGTGGGGGTTTTATGGAGCAATATTGTGTGTCATAAGTGGCATAATTAGAATGAATTTTATTTGAAATCCAGAAAACCTTTTTTGAGTGAACTTCAAATTTAACTTCTTCTGGAAGCCTGTATTAAATTTCAGAAGTCTGGCTACCGGGTCTATGATTTCCACCCCTCACCCCCCCCCCCCCCCCCATCTATATTTTGACGGAAGAGGCCTGTCTTCTGAAGGATTTAACATTTCAAGTTTCAAGTTAAGCGACTTTGGTAAAACAGGGCAATGTCTTTCCTTATAACTTCCTGCAGCCTCTACAGCAGTGTTTTCCTTCAGCATGAACTGGTTTGGTTTCTTTCTCAGCCTGTGACTTTCCTCTTTTGTTACTGCGTTAATTACCATAATATGCTGGTATCTTTACAGAAGACTCACCTGTGACAGCAGACCTGCATGCAGATCCTGCTGTGTGTCAGGGAGGTGATAAAGACTGAAAGAGCAAATAGCTGTAAGCAGAAGCCGTGTGGTGATACGGTAGGCTTTCATTCAAGCCTAACAGTCATGTACTGGCTGCTTTTTTATTTGTTATCTAAAACTTTTCTTAGCCTGGAGAATAAACACACTATTCTTTTGGCTGAAGAATACTGGTATTGTTTGAGATTCATTTACTGTTGAGAAGAGTTTTTGGTTTTTGATGACAAAACTTTCTTCTAGACAAATATAATGTTGTAGTGGGAAAATGAGGCATACTCCTTGTGAAGTATGTAACGAGCTATACCTCGAGTTTCTTCGCACATACACTAGTTGATGTGGACTGTTTAAAAACTGTCCCTTTTTTACATTAGGAGTACAGCCTGCAGAGACACAAAATCAAGATTGTAAAACACTGGTATGTGAAGCAATGCTCTCCTCTCTTAATTTATAGTTAGCATTCAGTCTTACCAGGCTTGGAGAATGGCCCCTTATCCTTCCTCAGTTGCCAAGTGACCCCAAGGTGTGACATACTGCCTATAAAGCATGAAACAGTTTACAGTTCAAAGTGCTTAAAAAACAGTAATGTGTAAGTTACAAAATATGGGGGTAACCACAAATCAAACTTACAGCAAGTTAACCTTAGTGAACTGGATTAACACATTTTGAAGGCAACAAACAGCAGATGTCAAAGTGGGGCAGTGAATGTGAGGGTCTGTGAAGGGCCTAATCAGGCAGGAGACATCAGGATGGACACCTTGAAGGAAGAAGCCATGGCTAGTGCCTGCTTAGAGCTTGAAAGGACATCGTGTGTCTTGTAACTCATCTGGCCAAAGGCTCACCTAACCGGGGTCAGGATCAGGTCCAGGGGAAGGACTGAGTGCAGATACAGTATTCAATGCAGCTGTTTTAACCCCATCAAAGAGCGTGTTGTCCTGTGGTTCAGGAGGTAGTGTTCAAGAACTTGTCTGCCAGTCTTTTTAAAAACAGTTCAAGAACATGAAAAAAGTATTTTTTGTTACTGATTGGATTTTATAGACGCTTTATCTCATTTACAGACAAACCTAAAGCAATTTATTACTTTATTATGGCATGTTATTATAGTGTGTTCAGAAACCTTTCTTAACTGAACGGTCTGTTGCTGCTGTTGTGCTTTGCCACACCTATCTTTCTTGCTGCTTAAAATAGGCAGGTAGTCTTGTGCTTCCCACCTCTGTGCCCTTACCAGTGTGAGCAGAGGAGGAAGCATATATAAAATTCAGTATGCAGCAGTAAAAGCAGTACTTTTGCTTCTCATAATTCAAAGGAGAAAATAAGTTGTTGTGTATCTACTTAGCAATTGGAAAAAAAACCAGAAGGGATTAATTTTCCAGTCAAACCCACATCAGATTTCAAAGACTTTCTGGATTTCACAGCATTTTATGGAGCTTAGTCTTAACTTCTCAGGACTTTTAAGACTGTATTTTATATGTGTATTATGTTGGCTTATTGGCAGAAGGGTTTCATGCACGTGTAATTACTCGTAAGTGGGACCAGATGAGTCACAAGGTAAGCATGTGCAGGTTGTAACATCTAGTGTAATTTCAGCAGGTGAATTTTGTGATAGTAACAAACAAAAGCAGCTCAGAGCTCTTTTTGTAACGCCTCTCCATCTTGTGTCCTCATCTACAACAGATCTGTTTGAATATTTGCACGTGGTGCTGAGTATTGTTCAAGGAAATAACTGCCTTAAAGTATGTGAGATAATTATAATCAGTAAATTATGTCTAGTCAAATATTCCCTTAAAGGCTACAAGGAGCAAAACTGTTCTTTATATTATTTTATTTAAGTAAGATTTCTTTTCAGCGTTTCTTTGATGTGGTGCAACTCTGGAAACCACTGAAAATGTATGGAAATGTTGCCAGCAATCACATTTAGATTTTGTCTTCTAGCTATATATATCTATATATATTGTGTTCTGAGTGTCAAATGTTTGCAGTAGGTGTATTTCTGAAAATTTCTGTGAGGAGGTCGTGAACATTTTGCATTTGTACTGCTTTTTTGCTCAGTGTTTCATTACGTTGTGGCCCTCGTAGGCAGTGGATATTGTAGAAGCCAGAAATGTAAAAGCCCATCTATTGCTAAATGCTGGGAGTTCTTGTGGGGAAAAATATTACTGAATTCTTGCACTGTTCTTTTGTTCTGCCTCCAAACATTTGTTACTGGCCACTTCTAAAGCAACAGAATACAGAGAGCTCTCAATTGTTGATCCAGTGTGACCATCCCTGGCTACTGATTCTTTCAACTACCTACCACGTGCTATAAGATGACTTAAATCTCTAAATATTTTGGTAAAAATAGCCTTTGAACATATGGTAACTCTCAACTTATTTTTTTTTTCTTTCCTTGATCAGTCCTCCAGATGAAAATAGTGAAAAATCCTCATGTAAATTAATCCCACTACCTTCTGTGATTAAATTTTGTGTCTGCATCTGTGTGAGCAAGTGTATGTGCCAGTGTTGCATGTGTTTCCAGCAGCTGGGGTGGAAAGAGCATGCAGGCCTTTAGGAATATTGTTTCTCAAATACTCTAGCAGACAAGCTGTTATATCCCTGCACTGTGGATAGTGTAAGTTTGATATTAAAACTTGTTTTGGATTAATTTATTTTTTTTTTAAATGCACACACCCCAATGGCCTTAGCATCCCCCTGGTGCTCCTCAGCCTTAGCAGCAATCTCAAGGGTTAACCCTAGAGGCTTTGGTACATGGGCTCATCTTTTGAAAAAGGGTTGATGTTGAGTTTCTGGAGGCTATGCTTACTGTACAGTTGGGAAGCAGAAGAAGGGAGAAGAGACTCTGTAAAGGGGTCACCTGAGCACCTTGGGGATTTCTTGCTGTCTAATGTGATGTCTCTTATTAGTGGTGTTACTTTCTATCTTCCAATTGGGGTATATTTATTTTTCGAATACAGTTGAGTATTGATCACGATAGTTGAATCGGACTCTGCCAGATGGTACCTGTCACATTCTCTGGAAGCTTCTAGATGACATCAAATCCTCAAATGGATGAATGTTCCTGTTCAGATCTCTTGTGTCAGTGTCCTAAGCTGCTGCCAGGCTTCTTGGGTTAAAGCTCATAAAAGAGACTTCTTCGAAGCAAAAGCAGTTCTTTGGAAAATACTGCTTTATTCATATTTGAACCTGTTGCTGGTTGAGGGTCGATAAGTTCAACAATATTTAGAGCTCTGCCATCCTGACGGCACGTTAACAAGTCTCTATTGTTACCTGCTTTCAGCAGCGAGATCAGGATTTTTGACCTGTTCTGTGCAGCCAGAGACCTGCTGCTGCTGGAAGATAAGCCTTTTCTGCAGCTCCGTCTCTCTTCAGCTGCTTGCTGTGGGGCAGCTTCACACTTTTGTCTAGTTAAAGGGCAGCTCTCCAACAAGTTAAAGTTAAAAATTGGTTTAATGGTATTAGAAATAGGATAAAATAGATTTACAAGACCGTTTGAATTAGATGTTTTCTCATCTGTTTTGAAAACTAGTGTTGTAAAAGTTTTATAGGGAGACTTGAATGGGGAAATGGCAGGAAAGACTGATGCTTTATTTCTGCCTTTGCCAGATCAGTCTCAAATGATACCTGCTTGTGTTTCCTAGGTAAGAAGTGTTGGCTTTTTTAAGCCCTTCTAGGGATTATTACTTGAACACGCTCGACTACCTCTTACTTGAACTGGCAATCTAAAATTAAACAACAGAATGAACTGTCAATTTAGTCAAATTTTCCCCTGAATTTGCCTCAAAGTGGTCAATGACCTAAAACCAGCCTTAGTCAAATTTTTCAGTGTTTAGCTTCCCAAACATCTTATTTTCTAGAAAGTAATTTTTTTGTAAGAATAGTATTGTAGCGTTGTATTTACCCACTGTTGGATCTCTCTTTCGGTGGTGGGTTGTTCTGGGGGGATGGAGTTGGGTTGTTTTTTTCCCCTGTTACAATTCTGGCAGAGGCAGTAGGTTATTTGTTTGTTTTGTTTTAATGAGAGTCTGTACATCCTGAGAGCTGACTGTCCACTCAGCTCAACTAAGGATATGGTAATGGGCTTTTTTGGTGCAGAAGCATGAGTTTTCAGGTGAAGTAAAAGGAAAATTTCTAAATGAGATTTGCCACTGAAAGACTTGTGGCTGTATTTGGGTATCAATCTGGTTTCCATACTCTGCAGAAAGATTTGGGATTAGCAGGGGTTTGGGTTTGTTTTGGGTGGTTTGTTTTGTTTTAATTTCGGATAGGACTGCATGTGAATTCTTACATTTAAGGAAATAGTTGAAGTTTTATTGCTGGTGTGCAATGGTTATGAAAAATACAAAATAATTCAGTTGGGCTAAAGTGGCACATAGCTAATCTTTTAGCTAAAGCTTTATAATGAGCACTCACTTGAACATCTTGCGCTTCTCAGATCCTCGGCTTCTCATGCTCTCTTTCATTATTCATCAGAAAAAGGTCTGACTTTCCTTGTGGAGGAAACGATTTTATCTACCAATAATAAAATCCACATCCCAACTGAGTTTTCAGTTGTTTTAGGTTAGTAGTATGTTCTCATTTTGTATATTTTGAGTTCAGGCTATTCAACATATTGTTATTTTTAAATGGGTACACGCAGACTAATTAAAAGCATCTGGCTGATACATGAATTGGTATTGAGGATGTTGTGGGGACAGTAGCAAGAGAAACGTTTCTTGGTCTTTTCTTAAAAGTTGTTAATCTTTTTCCTGAAAGATGGTGGACCCTACTCTAGCAGAAATGGGAAAGAATCTGAACGAAGCAATGAAGATGCTAGAAGACAATCAAAGGTATGTGCAAATAACAGCTGCAAACACAAGAGCTGTTTGTGCTAAGGGGGGGATTATGAATGGTGCTGCCATTAAGCAGGGAAGAACTCATTTTCCTAGTAGTTTACAGTTATATTGTCGTTTTGAAGCTTACACCTACAGAAATCACCGTTGTTTCTCAAGTGATGGGATTTTAAAAGTAAGCATAGATATTTTTATGCACGTTCGGTACTATTCAGAGCAAGTCCAGGGAGTCTGTTTTTTCAGAGACCTTGGATTTCTTATTGCTGTGCAAGTAACTTAATCCGTGTATGTACATGAGACTCTTCTGTAAGTTTGACATTTTCTGTTAAAGATCTAAAACCCAAAACATTGGAATTCTTTAATTCAAACTGAGCTAAACTTTTGTGTTGGTTTCGTCTGATATAGTTATGAAACTGATTTGACGAAGTAGATTGCAAACATGTCAGCATTTATTTCTGCAAGCCAAAGTCAACTATGTATTTGATGTTATAAACCACAAACTAAATAGATTGTTTATTCATATGTCTTTAACTTAGAAAAGTGGAGGAGGAAAATGAAAAGTATGCACGGAAGGATATTCCTGGACCACTCCAAGGCAGGTAGGCAACAAGAGTTTTTAGATAATGCTCTTTACTCTTTGGGATCTATAAAATACATGTAATATGTTTGTATTAATGCAAACACAAACATTTACCAGGCCAGGTATTATATACATTATTTCCATACTCACATAGAGGGAAAAATTAATCATCATACCAAGTATTTCCATACTCGTGTAGGAAAAAGAAGAAAAGATGACTTGTGCTTGGTGACTGAGATTTTGAGCTGTTGGAGTCTAATGAAGTATCGGTACCTGCAGCTATGATTGAGACTTGAAGTAAATATGACTAAACTTGTGCTATAAAGAATCATTAAAAATTCCAAATAAAAAAAACCAACTGAGACTTATAAAGTAGAAAACCTTAAAAAAACCCAAAAAACCCAAAACAGAAATGAAATCTCTCCACCAGCTTTTCAGCACAGCTGTGCTCTTGTGCACAGGGCAACTAAGATCATTGTACCTGAAAAGTAAGATTTTAAATTGGTTGTGGCCTCTTTGGAGGACGATCCTGCAGGAGCCCAGTCCCAAACTTCAGAAGGTATTGCAAAATCCATTTGAGTCTTTTGTATATGTAAAATAAACTTGGTTTGGGTGGAGACACTGAATTAGTTTTTCTAAGGATAAAAAGCAATTTCAACTGTCAAAGTGTAATTTCTGATAGTACTGTGAGTTTTAGTTGCAATTACACGAGCTGAAGCTTTTGCAGTTTCACCACGTGGGAGTGCCTCACGTCAGAAATCTGCTGTAGCCTTTCCTTTGTCAGAAACTAGTAGTTGTAGGTCATCGTTTCCGAGGTGTGCTGAGGTGGTGAGCTGAAGCTGGATCATGTGAAGAAAAGTTTGGATCCTTAGCTGTTATCTTTGTGTAGCAATAAGCAATTAAACATTGTCAAATCAAACTTTTCCATCGGAATTTTCACATTTGGTAGATTTGTTTTTCTGTGAGTTTGAGTGTGTACTTACTGAAGCGTCCTATAATTAAGGAGGGGTTTGAATTAATTGATTCAGTGTTCATGATTTGTTTTTTCTGAGAGTAAGAAACTGTCTTTGCTGCTACATTGTGTAAAAGGGTTTAATGTGGATTTTGTTTTCCCCTCAGTGGCCAAGATATGGTGAGCATTCTGCAGTTAGTTCAGAACCTAATGCACGGAGAGGAGGAAGAGGAAACTTCCCAGGCCTATCGGTAAAGCCAATATGAATTACTGTATGTGGAAGATAATAGAACTTACACTTTTAAGTGCTTTAAAGTGTAAAGGTACTGTGCAACCATGTAACTTCTTACACAACTTACATTATGTAGTGAACCAGAACAACGCATTAAGTTTGGCTTCCTTAAATTTTTAAAGCTTTCATTACTGGTTACTAAATTGAATTACAGAAGGCACGCGTTTCTGATGCGGCAGCTCGTTTTGTTTTCTACTTTCTGAATGTGGTTTGAAGTTTGAAAGTCTTGTAAAACTTTGAACACCAATATGTTTTTTACCATCTCCCATCAACATTAATAAGTGTCCTGAGTTTTCTCTGTGATGCACTCTGAAGTCCCCTTGCGGATGAGGTGCCGAGTCCCAGCTCACACCAGCTCATTGGCTACAGCAGAGGCTGCGCTGTTCCCGTCAGCGGCTGGGCCAAATGCGGAGCCTGTTGTCTGCAGTGACATTTCAGTGTGTGATACACGATGGCAGGACGGTGACAGTGGAACACTGTGCTTCTCTCTGCTAAACATGTAAAATTGCACATCAACAAATTCTGCCACTCTACAGTAAAAACAACGCAAACCTAACATTACAGTGATGTTCATGCTGGTATTTAGTTGGCAGTTGCTCTCTTCTGACTTGCAGCCTTCAAAACGTTGGTGAGCAGGGTCACATGGCTCTACTGGGACATAGCTTGGCTGCTTATATATCGGTGCTGGACAGGGAAAGGCTGAGAAAACTTACAACGAGGATCCTTTCTGATACCACTCTCTGGCTCTGCAGGCTTTTCAGGTGAGTCATTGAGAATAACTTCCGTATGACTAGAGTGTGGTAATTGTTTAAAGATACATGTGACTGGAATGAGGATGTCAACAAGGGAAAGCACTGTGCCACAGACTCACAAATATTCTTTGCAAAGCCTTAAATGCATCACATAATTAAAAAAGGGGAAAAAAAGAGTGGCTGTTGAATGGCAGGAGCTTAGTGGTATCATGCTTGCCAGTCTGAGTCTTACAAAAGGGCTAAATGTTGGAGCTAAGGGCCAAAGTACAGTTGCAGACATACAGTTGATCAAACATTTCACTAAATTCTTGTTTCTTGAGGCATATGCTGTGTTGCTGAGGCTTTGGGTACTTTGTATTTTTAAAAGATGTTTTCAGTTAACTTCTGCTTTGCTCTTCTTGGATCTGGTTTATTTTTCCAGGTGTGGTAGGTGATGCTGCTGAGATTGACAGTACAGTGAAATCTTTCATAAATGCCTGGTTCATCACGTGGCATAAATATCTTAAACTGCACCATGAGAGAAGAATGGAAATCAGCTGGCGGGGGGGGTTGGAGTGGGGGGATTCACTCATTTAGAAATTCTTTTTTTTCTTTCTGAAGCAGGAAAACCCCCAGCAAGCTCACACTTTTCCCTTCTAATGATACTGTCCCTTTCAGAAAATCTTGCCGGTGCTACTGAGGAGAAATCTTTATTTATTATTTTAAATTTTTTTTATCATGTTGCAAGATGAAATGCTAAGAATATAACTGAAGTTAATCCAAAATCACCACCTTACTGAATATTTTATTCAGAAATATTTCTGTTCGTTAGCTATGCTGATCTGAGTCTGAGTCTTACAAGGGTTCAAAAAGGTGGGGGAGGAGGATCTTTACACCCCTCCACCCCCATGGGCCCCATTAGGAAATATGCCTAATAAATCAGATTGAAGGCCAAAGAGCCATAAAATCATTAAAATATTCCTGGGAAAGCATATACTTTATTTACGTGACTCGTATTTAAACTATCCTGCTGTGTGCTGAATAGATTGTACTGAACTGTGGTCTTATTTTCAAACTCTCTAAAACACTAATTATATCAGTAATTTTGGCTATTACAAAATATTTTAATTTGTGATTTGATAGTAAAGTTTGCAAGTTTCTGCCCATTTGCCTTATTTCATGTGTCTCATTCCAATTTACTAAATTAATCTAAAGAATGTCAGGTTGCATTCTCTTGAAAATTATTACTCCAGAATGTGAAACCCAGGTGAACCCTTCCGTGTGTTTCCTCCCTGGCTCTGCTCTTAGGAAGCAAGGGTGTGAGCTCTGTAAAGGAAATCCTTAGCAACCCAGATGGTTTTCCTTTCTCAATCTCTGAGCCAAAATGAAAGTATATCCTAGGCTTCCCCCATTGTCAGTCCCAGCCCCTGTCATCCAAGTTTCCTTCTGCTCTGCTTTATCCTGGGAAAATAGAAGGCATTTTCTATCATCTTTGTCCTCCTGTGAGCTCCTGTGCTGGTCAGTGGTATTTTAGTCACCAAACTGGCTGTGGGTTTTGTCAGTCGTGTTTACTTGGCTTTTCTTGCAGGTATGAGAACGGATCAGCATATTATCATGAAGATGATCGTGAAGGTCTGCTGAAAATCTGTCGACTTGTTATTCACACGCGCTATGAAGATTATACAGTAGAAGGCTTTAACGTGCTATATACTAAGCAGCCTGTCATATACATTAGTTCTGCAGCTAGAACAGGCTTGGGCCAAGCTCTCTGCAATCAGGTAAAGTGAATCCGCTGGGGATTTAGCTGGAAGTAGAACTGAGCTGCTTTTGTATTGCCTACTTGAAATTTAGATTTTAAAAGTATATTCAGGCTTTTCCCGCAAGAGACTGGTGTTTGCAGTTCAGTCTGACACACTGCTGGGTGCAGCCTTGGGAGTTTCTTGGGGCTGGTGAAAGCTTTTCTTTAGATCCATGTGTCTGCCTGGAGCTTCCACTGTTAAAAGTGAAGCTTCTTCCCGATTTTTCGTGACATTACTCTGTTGACTGAATACCTGTATCCTCAAGCCAGCCGAGCAGGCTCGCTCTGCAGCTCCTCTTCCTTCCACACAGTTGCTTGTTCAGTGTTCCTCAGGGGCGGATTCCCTTCATCCTCGTCTCTTCTTTGCCTTTCTATGGATATAGTAGAGTTTTAGAGTTTATAAAATAATGTACGTTTCCAAGACTCAGGATGATGTGTCTGGCTGTTGAAATGCAGTGGAAAGAGGCGTTTTGAAGAATGAGGAATGAGCTTTTAGGAAAAGCATGACTTTTACTCATTTTTCCTCATGGTAGAAACAGCAGTGATGTGACTAAAGAGCAACACAGCAGGGGCTGGGAGGGGAAGGGCGTCTGAGGTGAGAATGGGTATCTCTCAGTTGTTGAAATTCCATCGGTTTTATTGCAGCTGGGGTTACCTCTGTCTTGCATGTGCCGTGTGCCTTGTAACACTATGTTTGGATCTCAACACCAAATGGTAAGTTTGTCCTCCTTAAAAAGCTCTTTTGGTTGTTGGTTTTGTCTATTTTTTGAAAAATCTCATTAAATGAATGTCAAGTATGTTGTTAGGAAAAACTTATTAATGTCCTCTTTCAGCCTCTAAGTCTTGTGTGTTACAGCTGTACAAACCCTAGTTTGAAATCTTCTAAAAAGCTGGCAGCTTCTGTCTTGGGCTTGTCATTTGCAAACTATTTTTAAAGGCATGTAGTAAGGTCCTTGTGAATCCAGGATTTCTAGAATATGTGTGGTCATGGGTATGGTTACAAACTACGTGATATATTTGCGTTCCATTTTTCACAAACAATTTATCTAACCTTCAGGTTACTTTGCCTTTGAGAAGAAGAAACTGCAAGCCACAAACAAGGACATTGATAATGTCTTCCAGAACTTCAGGACGCTGTCCTTTTTCACTGTTACCTCATTTCTTTCAGTTGGGCAGAAACAATCCTGCATTGTTTGCTAAACATATTTATAAACACTTCTCCTTTTCTCATTGATAACAGGATGTTGCTTTGTTGGACAGACTGATTAAAGATGATGTTGAGTCTGGGAAACTGCCTTTGCTGCTCGTGGCCAACGCTGGTACGTGCTGTGGACAAACAATAACAGAGCAGGCACTCCTTTGGAATGAATATATATAAAATCCAAATTAAAAATATGTTTTCTTAAACAACTTAAGATATTTTGTGACAGAAAGCTATTAATGATCTGTCAGGAGGGGTTGTTATTTGAGTTGGAGGGTACTACTACAGTTCTGCCTGTGTCAGTTGGTAAATTAATATGACCAGGACGTATTTTAGTGAGTGCAAATCTCTTGCTGAGAATCAGTTTCTCATTCACACTTCAGAATGTTTTGATGGATGTGCAATTAACTTTAGCTTTAAAAATGATATTTTTCTTCTAATTAATTAAACAGAACTGCTCATGAGCAAAATTTGTTTTAAGTACAAATGAAGGAGGTAACTGTTACTTACTTTGAAATTGGAAAAATATCCAAGATGTCAATCTTGGTTTAGTTTCCTTCAGTTGAGGTCATACTTTGAACATATTAAAAATGCCTGCGTTTCTTATCTGAGGCTGTTGAGTCTTTGAGTGCCAAGGACATCTAATTTTCTAAGTGTTTTTAACATATATTGACAAGCAAAACGAGTATTATTATTTTTTTGGTCAGAATTCCAGCTGCTCATAAGTTACGATGAACCTGATACAAATACTGTGCAGTGGGCTCTTCTTAAACGTCCTCTGTCCTGCTCTTGTGTGACTTTTTTGACAACAGCACAAGAGGTCCTTTTCTGTAGAATCCGAGCTTACGTGCTTATCCTTTGTGATTGCCTTTTATTCCTCTTCAACAAAGGGACACCAGGTGCTGGGCACACAGATAAACTTGGCCGCCTGAAGGAACTTTG
This sequence comes from Nycticryphes semicollaris, assembly GCA_013400055.1. Lineage (NCBI taxonomy): Eukaryota > Metazoa > Chordata > Aves > Charadriiformes > Rostratulidae > Nycticryphes > Nycticryphes semicollaris. The sequence goes on from VXBJ01005545.1 coordinate 577,645, forward strand.
TGAGCAGTATAATATGTGGCTCCATGTAGAAGGGTATGAAACTTGAAATTTATTTCTGTATAACTATACTTATTAAAGTGTCTGACTAATGGGCAGCACATGATTACAGCTAACCAGCTAGGAGAGGGCTGTTGCACCACATTTATTTTTGCCATATTAAGCATTTTATATGAGTATAATTTTGTCACAGTATGAGATATGGATTATATTTTTAAATAATTTTTTTATACATATACAGGAATAATTAGTTGGAGCGGTTATTTCAGCATAGGTTAGTGGTTACTTTTACTTGGATCTGCCCTTGCTTTGAAAAGCTTGGAGTAAGAATGAAAAGAACTTATGGGACAAGTCAGGGGAGACATTTTACAGTGATTACTGAGAATGAAATGAGAGTGAAAGAAATGACACTTTAATTAAGGTTGTCAAGACGACTGCTGCAAGTGCAGTGTGCAACAGAACCGGGAGGAGGATTAAACCAAGAGGAAAAGAAATTCCAAGAATTTAGGCAATGTTAATGAAGACTTCATTGCTCTGAGACTTGGAGGTTTTTTAAGCCTGGAGTAGAGACTCTGGTTCTCCTGGTATTTCATCATATAGTGTTCTATTTGCATGCTATTTATTTCTGATACCAAACCGTTGATAAATTATGGGTAGGACTTTGGGGGATGATTTCCCCAAAGGCTGCAACTGAAACGTATTTAGATTGAAATGGATTTTTACTTTTCAATCTTGGAATAGTAGTAGCAACATCTACTGCATTGGTAATGAAAAATATACAAGCAAAAATTGCTTCCCTTATTTAAACTGAAGACTAAAATGCTGTTTCTTAATACATATTTAAAATGTGCTAAAACCACTTTATTTTTCTAGTGTGAATTTGGCAACTTTGGCTTTGGGTTATGTCTCCTCTTCTGTACTGGTATGTTTTACTATATCTAGAAACTTAACAATGTGCTCTAGATTTTAAGGTCAGGATCTTATCACAATACATATGGCTTATGTTCTGCTTATTATAATAACATTCAGGCTGCTACCAAGTGTGACAGCATGACTCTTACTCTGGGCTCCTGGCTGGGTCTCCCGGCTGTACCTGCAGTGACGCTCTACAGACACGAGGACCCATCTTTGGTAGGTTTAACTTCAGCCTTTTGTTCTCAAGATCTTGAGGCATTTTCATCGTGTTGTAGCGCCTTGTTCTCCATAAGCATCTACGTTACAGTTTGCAAAACCTCCCCTGTATAGGCTGAGACATACTCCTTAAGCTGGCACAAAAGGAGTAGTTGAAGAGAGGTTAGTAGTGGTTTGTTTATTGTTTGTTTTTTCCTCTTTAGTCCTTAGCAGCTGGGCTGACGTCGAGCCAGCCCGTAGAGAAGCTCCGTGCCCTGCCACTGTGGCTCTCCTTGCAGTACCTGGGCCACGATGGGATTGTGGAGAGGATAAAACACGCCTCACAACTGGTAAGCAACAGCTGGTTGGCATGGGGTTTATGGATAGTAACTGTTAATACCTTCAATTATTATTACTGTGATGCATTGTAGTAGAATCAACTAAAACTTTGTAGTTGTTGCCAGTATAGGGTAGTGGGTCGTGTTGTGTGACACATGAATGATGAAAGCAGAGTAAAGCGTCTGGGGGAGGGATGAGCTTTTACTATCAGATTGTATATTGTATTAGGAGTTTTTTAGCGAGAAATACTTAATCTTTGTTCTTTCTAATAAGAACTGCCCTTTTTTTTGGTCACTTTTCTGATCACTATTTTGCTTAGAAGCTCTTTAGAGAGAGACTTTCTTATTCTTACATTCTTATTCCACTTGGTCGTAAGTACCAGTAGATTATAAATGCTGACAAAAAGGGCTTTGAAACATTTCTTCAGATAGAGGGGCAAGTGCACTATTTTGGAAGTGGAGTCCTTACCTGAGGCAAAATCGAGATCTAATATAATGTGTTAGTTTAAAAATGCATTGTTGATATGCAAAACATTTTTTCCTTAAAGGTACAGCACTTCAGGGCAAAGTGGAAGCAGAAAGTTTCTGCAGCAGTTAGTGAAGAAGCTGCTGGCACAAAAGACCTCAAAGAGTGACCAAGTTCTCCTTAGTCATGTAGATTTTGTGGCACCTAAGACTGGTGTTAGCTTTTATAGTAGTGCATTAGTAGTCTGAAACCGCAGTGTGAAAAGGTCTGCTCTACTGCAAGCAATGTAGGAAACCATCGTAACCAGGTGCTGTGGGAGCTTGGAGAACGTTCATTGCTCCGTACACACCGTGCCGTAGTTAGTCCACGGAGCTGTAATACCTCTGGAACTCTGTCAACAAACACACCAAGATTTTATTTTAATGAAAATCACTTTGTAGTCAGTGTTTTACTAAAACCAGATTTATTTCTTTTTTTGCGTTACGTTCTAAATTTCCAAATAAGAACTGGCTGAATCTCTGATGTGCCACAGGGGATAGTTCATTAACAGACATTATGGTAGTGACTATTTAATACTTCTCAGAGTAATTTTAACCTTCTAAAACTGTGTTTCTCTCTTCCTTATGTTTCCCTTCTGCTGTGGCCTTTTAGAGTCAAAGGTTGCTGGAAAACTTGAAAAACCTGGATTTCATTAAAACTTCGGTATTGTCTACATTTAATACTGTAGTTGTATAACTTTGTCTTTGCTTGTTAAATGATATTTTTAACTTTGATTAAAAATATTTTAAAATATGACTTAAATCATAGGCACTGTTTCGAAGATGCTTGGTTTCTTTCTGATGAAGTTCTGGTGTTGGGTGAAATTGTGTGGCTTGGCTGTGTGTGACCTCCCAGCTGTATTTGTTCCGTTGGTGTGTGCTCATGCAGTCAGTGCAGCCGACAGAGCAACATCCAGAAACTGTTTCCAGAGGTTGATTTAATTCCATTTAAAACATAGATTTGATCAATAACACATTTATGAAACCAGTCTCCATAAGCCCCTCTAATACATTCTGGCTGCATCTTACCCTGCTGGTGAGATGATACTGTGAACCTTGTGAAATTGTAATCAAAAATGATCCCAGCTCAGCCTTTTACAGCAGAATTAGTTCTAGAAATTACATCTAGTATATTCATTCCAAATTTGACTTTTCTGAGATGTCACGTTCAAGATTTGGTGGCTTATTCCACCAGCCCCGCGGTTTTGACACTTGATGTTCAGAAAATATATTCAGTTTAGTTTTGGGGGCAATAGTTGTTTTCACATGGAATGAACAGTGAATGAACTATTTTTGTAAAAAAATTGCTTTTCCAAGAGTATTAGTGGCCTTTGGGCCCTTGGGCAGAGAAGCCTCAGGTTGCCTCCAGAAGCTGCTCAGTCCAATGCTGCTGTCCCCAAAGCAGGGTCAATTATAATCTTGATGTTTTCCAGTGATTCTGGGGCTATTTCCAAGAGAATGTTTTTAAATGTTAATACCTGAAAGTACTTAAAGCTAAATAAACTATTCAGCACAGTATATTTGCTAATGAATGTGCTTAGGATTTTTGCTTGATGTGCCCAAATTTTAAGTTACGCACACCTTGAATCAATACAATTCTGCTTTCACTGAATAATGATTTCCTGTCCCATGTTTACAGATATGTTTACTCACACTCCTAGAGTTAACTTCTAATACTGAGAGAGGGTGGATATTGTTACTGCTGTTAAAACAAAATGACCTGCTTTGCTCTGCAGTCTGAGGAATGATACAGGGTGTTAAATCTTATACAAATATATGAAGATAGATCCAAATGGTTTTTTTTTAAGGTTGAAGATGAACTGAGTTCCCCGGTGGTGGTTTTCAAGTTCTTCCAGGACTATTCAAACAGAGGTAGGTGATTTATTTAAAAACAAAGCCAAAAAACTCTCTATAAATAGGTTGTGAAACTACTAATTCGTAGAATGACTCTGATGAGGTAAATGGTTGTCGTCCACATCTCTGGTGTGACGTGCTTTTGAAAAGGCAGTGAATGCTGGTTGTAATCCAGTGACAGAATCCATACATTTGAGAACTGCTTTTTTTAGACACTGCAGGGCTTTAAATTCTCATAACAAGTCATTTTCTGCCTTCTTGAGTGAGCAGAGATTTGCATATGGTTTTGATCTCGAGAGCAGATGATGGAAGTGTCTCGCAGGCTGCAAGCTGTGTTTGAATGTGCTGCTGGGGGAAGATCTTCCTTGGCTTTGTTCAGCCTTTCTGTTCCTTTGAAACTTTTAGGGGCAAAAGCCACGTTTCTCTGTTTCGCTGATGACACTTGCAGTAGTTTTAAAAATAGCAGAAGAGGCTCAGAACACCTCTGAACACGGTACTGTCACGGGTATAGAGTAGCCACACCACATGTGGCTCTGAGCAGAATGGCCTTGCTTAGACGTGCCCTCCAAGAGAGAGCGGTTTTGTCCTGTCAGGTGCAAGAGAGGATGTTGTGCTGTTTGTGTGTGCACACTCTGAGAGTGGGGCCGTGCCCAGCTGGGCTGAGGCAAAAGATTGCTGGAGAACTTTGTAGTTTTGTTCCCAGTGTTGATTTTAATCCTTCGTGGATGTTTTTTGAGTTGGGCACGGGGGAGTTTTCACCTAATTAGTGTTTGCACTCACACAGCGAACCTGTTCCTCCGGGTGCAGTGACTTGGTGGGTTGTTTGTACGTGGGTGCATTTATTTGAAAAGCTTTATTAGGGAGAAATCATCCACCTGAATTATGAGAATGTTTGGCTATTGCTGCATATTAGAATATTGTAGCCTGCTGTGACAGGATTTTGCTTTGTGAAAACATCGTTTATATTTCCATTGTGGTACTTGAACCTCAAAAACGAGAGAATTATTTTATTGGTTGTTTTTAAAACTAGTGTGTTCAACTGCCTGTTTTATTTCTAGTATTAGTCATGCTCAACATACCTTTAAAAAAACCTTGTTAGTCTGTTTGAGGTCCGGCACGTGGTGTAGATGTTTTACGTTTACATTTAGGAAATGTAACTGTCTTTTGTCTAAATTTTAGGTTGCCTTTTGTTTAATTAAGTAAATAAAAATCCACTTCTGTGCTTCTTATATCTTTGGATTCAGATCAAGCCTCACATGCTGCACAGGCCTCAACTCTTCAGCACCCCATAATAAGCAACGAAAGACACATTTATGACACTTTCAATCAGTGGGTAAGAATGGATGCTTTTTCTCTTGAGGAAAAAAGAAATGCCAGTGGGATGCTTCCCAGGGCTTCCGAGTAATGAGACAAGCCTTGGCAGACTGATTTGCCAGTTAGGCTTGAGCTGGTGTCCTTTGCGAACTAGTGGGTGTTTGGGGTTTAAAAGGAGAATTTGCTCTGAAGCAAAGTTGCTTTCACGTTCCTGATTATTTTACATGTAGTAATTACTGAAATGATTACTGCATCTTAGGGTGTTGGTAGTGGACGTTTTTCCTTGGTCTTGTTGGGAATACATGGAAACTTTAAAAATACTTCCTGGACAATGTGTGTGTATTCATGACTTGGCACTCTTTGTTTTCCACATCTTATGGGAATGAATTCTAGAGACCTGCGCTCTCAGAGAGCAGGGCACAGAACTCTTGGATCAGTTGCACAGTCATCATGGCACGCTTGATGCCAGGGACAGCTCTGCAGAAACTTCTAACTTGTGACACTTGTAGCTTATCTGGAATTTCTGTGATTTGAAGCGTACATCCCAATGTGTCGTATCGCCAGCAAGTTCAAGTATTTTAGTGCAAGAAATGATTTTGATTTTCGTGAGGTTGTGCTCTGTGCGTTGCTTTAACTGTGCCTTATCCCCACAGCTGGGAGAGCAGCTGGCACAGCTGGTTCCTGCCAGTGGAGTCGATGTGGTGGAACTGGAAGATGAAGGCACATGTGTGCGTTTTAGCCCACTGATGACTTCTGCAGGTAACGGTCACTTAACTCAGCCGCTTGTAAAAAATGGGGTTTGCTATAGCAGTGTAGAACAATCTCCTGGTGTAAAGAGGATGTGCTCAAGAAACTCTTCAGTACGTTCTCCTGTGGTGAGGTTTTTCTTATAAACAAACCAAAACTGTCTGGGCTTCATTGTTTGGCTGTTTAGAATATTTAGAATAAAATCACTTGGCAATATGTGATGGTTTGGTTTGGTTTAAACCAGCACAGACGCTAATTCATGATCCAGAAGAGGAAAATTTCTGACGCTGGCTACTGATGTAATGAAAAAGGGTATTGTCCCTATTACTTTGAAATTCCTTTTTATTAGCTAATTTTTTATTAAAGCCTTTTCTCTCTCCATTTTGATGTATCAATGGACAGATAACTGAAGAAAAAACACTCTTAGATCAAGGTATTTCAATACTACCTGTAAATTGCATTTACAATTTCTTTACTGATTACTTAATTCAGGTATCTGTGTGATGTCTGTTCACTTTTATCACACACTAACACATCAGCTCTTCAGTTTTAGGAACTGAAATCCAAGATGTTGATCAGTTAGTAGACTGCTTAAAAATGAAGATACCAGTATTGACAAGTACACTGCAACTGAGAGAGGAATTTGAGCAAGACGTGAGAAGAACAGTAGGCCTGTTGTATATTGAAGATCTCAGCTGGCCAGGGTTAGGTGTTGTGAGGTAAACTTTTCAGTGTTTTCTTCGTTATCCATTTGCAAAGGCTGTGCATTAACAGAAAGGAATGTATCATCTCTTTAGTGGGGATTATTGGCTGTTGTTTGCTGACTAGTATGAGGCTTGCACCCAGTTGAAGCATTTGAGTACTTTAAAAAAAACTCCCTTGTTAACGTTGTTTACTTTAAGATTTATTTTTAATTAAGAAAAGCTGAAGAGCTGTTTTAACAAAATTAGGGCAACAGTTCTAATAGTGGAGGCAGTGTGTGGATCTGTTAGGTATGTACTGTGCAAGTGCATTTGACCCTATAGCTCAGGTTTTTATCTATAGTGGGGTTCACTAATATACTCAATAAAACCCTTCCAGTGTCTGTTCTGATCCTCTGATTCTGTCAAAACAGTTGAAGTCAAATCCATGTATTACCTAGAAATGGGTTGTGTTTGCCTGAACTTGCAGCAGCAACCTCTCTCCACCCCAAAATCTCCGATGGCAAATGCCAATGAACACGTTGATCTAAGCTGTAAGGGTTTGAGGGTTTCTGTTTGTAAAGTACAGGAATCTGTAGAAACATGCTAAATGTCTGTGTATTTCTGTATGTACTGAGAAGTGAAATTACTGTCTTCTCTCTTGGTCTGAAGATACAATTACCACGGTGATGGGAAGAATGATGACAAACAGGAAAAAGAACTAGCAAAAATCAATGCAGAACTTCTGAAAAAATTGAAGGAGCTGGAGTCGGATCTCACTTTTTCTTTGGGTAACTGCACTATTTTAAAAACTTCAAGCTAAAAGTCATTTGATGGTGGTGTTACAGTGGTTCAGTAGGTCATTCGTACATGGGTCACTGTAATGCAGAATCACACTGCTGGGTATGTGGGTATTGGAGAAGCAGCATCTGTTTCACCCCTGTTGCAGCTGATAAAAGCTCAGGTGGGTGATCAAGGTGTGATGTTCTCAGGAAAACTTGTGAAAACTGACTGGTGAGCGACCAGACCAAACAGGGTCTCCTTGTCAGGCAGAATAAAAGCTGTAGCATTCCTCCTGGTAAACGCAGCCTTCCCGGTTGGTGCTGTGGTCACCGAAGAGCAGAGCTCTGCCCAAACCCACGGACCAGGTCACCGCTTTCTGTGCCTGGATTAAAAGCCTCAGACAACTTCCATGGTAACGAGCGGTGCTTTCACTTTATGGCTTGAAATAATATTACTTTGCTTACTCAGAACTGTGATGTTTTTCTAGTCAGCTTTAAAAAAATCGAGTGCTGTAAAACTGTGGAGCCAAGTCAGCTGGAAATGGCAGAAAGTAAGGAGTTTGAAACATCCTCAAACCCTGCTATTCATTATACAACTCCTTGGCTGCATAAAATATCCACTGTTGTTCTTGTTTAGACGTTGTCTTCTCTTTTTGAAACCCTACGGTGCTGAGCTTTTCTAGTTTGTGTAATTTACAGCTTTGCAGATACTGCCTTTAATTTCTGAAGTATGTGTGGTTTGGGATTTCCACGTTCACAGGTGTGAGTGCTGCACCTGTTGTTGTGGTTTTGTACATCACAAAGACTTGATTGTCTCTGCGCTCACAGGTCCAGAATTTGGAGGGCAGAAGAACTGTGTGTATATTGGTGTGGTAACCGAGGACCTGGACGTGTCGGAGTTAGTTGAAACTATTGCAGCAACAGGCAGAGAAATTGAAGAAAACTCAAGAGTACGTATTAATAAATCACAGAGCATTTCAGCACCTTATTTTTCCTTCAGTATTGGCTTCAGGACCTGGTTTTGTTATTTGTGAAAGGAAAAATTGTACTTGCCCACAACGGACTGTGTAAGTTACTGTGGAAGTAATAATAATCTGTGCCCACACAGGGAGAACTTGTGTTACAGGATGATGGTATTCTGAGGATGTCCTGATTTATGTTTGTGGGCCTGTGTTCAGTAGTTCTAATGAAAAACAGGGAATACTGAAATAGGCTCATTTTATCACTAAAATTTAAACGATCAAAGAAAAAAAACCCCAACCAAAAGTGGGGGTGGGAGATGACTGTGAGCTGGTGCTTCTCATCACTAGATGTGGTTGTGAAATTGTTTATATACCAGCTTTTAAGATAAGACTATGCCCTAAAGTGTGTGAAAGATTGCAAATTGGTAGCTTAAAAACAGAAATTACAAATTACCTATTGAAGTAATAAAGCTGATGATGCAACTCCTTTTTGTAAGTGCATTTACCTGATTAGAGCTCTCCAAACGTTCTCGAAAGTAGAATTCCCAAATGACATTCTACATCACAAATGAATGTCTGTCCTTTCACTCCTGTAGTGCTGGACGTTTAATTTTCTCACCTGAAATAAACAGAACTTCAGAAACCCTTTGCCTGTTTCTGCCCACGGGATTATGTTGATTTTGGCAGTGCAGCTTTTCTTAGTGGTGTTTTCTGGAGCCTTTCTGCCCACTCGTAACTCCCTGGGCTGCTTTGAGGGCGGGATGAACGATAGTTTGCCTGTAGAGTACTTTCTGGTTTTTAACTGTTGTAGTTGAGAGAGTAGGAACCGAATGTTGGAATATGGACCATTCTGATGCTGAAGGTTCCAGGGAGGAACAAGAAGTAGTGGAGGACTGAGAAAGGTGCAGTCCTGGGAACCAGCTACAATAAATTTGTGGTACTGAAGGGATCTTACACCATTTGATCCAAAACTGAGCAGCAGAACCAACGTGTGAGAATGACGCATCGTTTACATCAGTGATGTTTGGTACAAGAGGGAAGCTTTTAGGAAGAAACCCAAACTGCTCCTGTATCAGCAAGCCCTTAGCAAATACAGAGAAGTGCACTAAAAGGCAGAACCTCAGTTTAGGACAAGCATCTTGACAGGGCCAGAAGGCACGAATGGTTCTGCCTTGTGCTCTAAATGCACTTCCCTCGGTACCTTGGGGTAGTCAGCTGACTGGGGTGGTCAGTCCCTGGCCTGTCTTTTCCCCAGGGAAGGGGAGCACCCGCCTTTTTTGCCTCTTCTTAACTGACAGGAACCCAAACTTTTGGCGGTTTTGGAGGAAGTGCCTGTTACCTAGGCCTCTGCAATATTGAAACCCCATACTAAGTTATGGAAATTGGCATTTGTCTTGGCACGAGACAAAATGTTTGTGTATTGCCCCTCCAGCTCTCCCAGTAGCTGCTTGTCCTTTGCAGTACGAACCGTCACTGCTGCTGGCACAGGATGCCACAGGGATGGCAGTGGCAATTGTAAATTAATATTGAAAAATAAAGCTGAGCCCAGAGTGACATCTACCTGGTTGAACTTACTGTGAGGCTGGGTTAAGTCCTGGGTACTTACAGAAACAAAAAGGTACTCTGTAAACCTAGTAACTCTTTCCAGTCAGATTCTGATGAATGGTGCTGTGCTGAGCTCATCTTCGACGAATTTGGGTCCCAGGCTCATTTCTAAGGATAAGAAAAACATACACCATCCCTGTTTAAAATGATGTTGTCCTCTGGGTGTATCTTCTGTAACTCCTGCAGTCAGCCTGTACGTTCTTTTAATTTAGTCATAATGATACTGTGATTGTCAAATACTGTCTTAAGTTAGAAAAATACTTGACTACCCTGTCTACATCCTCAAAACCTGAACTAAAGTATAATTTCTGTTCTGGTTTTGATTAGCTGCTGGAAAACATGACTGAGGTTGTTAGAAAAGGAATACAGGAAGCACAACTTCAGCTTCAGAAAGCAAACGAGGAACGCCTTCTGGAAGAGGTACGGCTCATAACATCAGTTCTGGAGGTAAGGTGAAATAGCTCCTTGCAGCACAGGCAGGTCCCTCACCGGCCTGTGTTTGCTTGTGTACTTTGCAGGGAGTGCTCCGGCAAATACCTGTAGTGGGCTCTGTGCTGAACTGGTTTTCTCCGTTCCAAGCCTCACCAAAGGGAAGAACATTTAATTTAACAGCAGGTAGGACTCAGTGCATCTGCAGCCATGTTACACTCTGGGCAGAACTGTTTCGAGTTTTATACTAAAATTACAACACTTTGGCGCTGATTGATTGAGTGACATAATCCACCCTCAGCATGTAAAAGAACATGCTCTTCATTATTTCTGTCACAGGCTTCTTCTAACCTTACTTGTACCATTTATGTGTTATTCTTGCACGTAGAGTCACATTAAAGCTGTATTAGACATTGGCATTTATTGACAGAGGAATCATTTCTGTGACTGCTGGTACAGGTGCTGCAGGAGTTTGGTGTTTGTGCTGTTTCTGAGTGTAAGCTGGCAGGGTAGCTCTGGCCTTGGGACGTTGCATCCCCATGTGCGTGCACAGGGATCCTCTTGAGTGTGCCTGTAAAGTGGCACTCGGGTGGTCCGCTGTGCTGCTGCAACTCCATGTCTCCGTCTGAAATCCTGGGTTGAGGTACTATCTGGCTGGTGCTGCACTGATGCAGTACAAGTGTGCAGGCTACATTGTGCAACAGCTGACAAGGACAGGCTTAAACTAGCTGAGGACTAGTGTGAACCTGGCTTTGTGAGAGACAGTAACGGAGTATCACCATGGAAAAGACTTACTTTACTCATATATTTGTAATTGATGGCTGGTGACGTGACAAGAACTGTCTATAGCTTTTACATTTTTAAGATTGTTACATACCGTATAAATACAGATGAACAGAAAACACGTCTGGTTTGTGCTATATTCAACTTGATACGTTTCTTTTAACCCACAGGTTCTCTAGAATCCACAGAATCTACATACGTATCAAAAGCCCAAGGAACAGGCACTACTCCACCACCAACTCCCACTTCCAGCCTTGCAAAGCAAAGACTTCCTGGTAAGTTTCTATGGCTTACTCTTATTTCTAAAACTTGCTAAAACATCCTGCTGTTTGAGTTGCACAAGATAGGAAGATCCACATGACTGAGAGCTCATCTTCTAGTGCCTTACTCCACCTTCATGTAAACATGGCACACACCACCAGCCACGTCTGTATTCTTCCTGGGGCTAGAGGAAGTTGTTACCCCATTAACTGACAACTGCCTGTGTAGTCTGGAGTATTATGAGGTTATCCAGTTTTAAAATATAGCAGGTAAACAAGCCAAAAGTTTTATTTGAAATAAAAGCATAAGTAATGTATAATTGTGTATTTAAGCAGCTGCATTTCTGTTGCTACCCAATATTTTGAGGAGAAAGTCATTCTAAGCTGAAGATCTATTAAACCTATGGTACATTCTGTGTAGCTGTATTAGCAATTAATGTTGATTTGACTGGCAGGAAAACCATAGTTTGAGCTCACCTTTTGAGTTGGTTGGCTTCCAGTCTGCTGTTTTCAGTGCACATTTTCACTCTGGAATGACGTTCAGTGTGCACAGGGACAGCTTAGCTTTCAGCTGGATTTGGACGGTCTCTATGTGCACAGATGAAAAGCGGGCGCTACTGCCTTGCAATAGATAAAATCTATTTCTTAGCAGTTGTAAAATTCGGGTATTTCCTTTGAAACGTAACTTGTGCAGGCCCCATTTTGTATTTGCTGCCTTCATTGGCATTGTGTTCTTTAAACACTTCACAGGTCAGAAACCTTTTAAGAGGTCTTTAAGAAGTTCTGATGCCCTCAGCGAGACCAGTTCAGTCAGCCACTGTGATGACCTGGAAAAGACAGAGCAGAGGAGACCCCCAACTCTGTCCCCAGGCCAAGAGCAAGGACCCCTGGAGACACAAAAAACAGAGGAGCAGAAGGAGATGGCACAGGCAACAAAGACAGACACTGAGGACGTTCAAAGTGACAAATCACCACATGACTGCACGAAGGTAGAGGAACAAGAAAGTCAAAGATAAAATCCAGACTGTGGATTTCAGACTTTGTAGAGGAAGCCCATGCCCTGGGAGGCAGGGTATTAATGATGCGTTTAAAATGTGAACAGTGCCACACACTAGTACAGTAATAACTACTGTAACTTATTAACTGGGATTTTGCACAGATATAAATTCCCCCCCATGGGACCCAGATTTGTCTTATCGTACACTTGTTACAGTTGCTTTAATCCTCTACATGTCAGTGTCACCAAAGTACTAGTGAGATTCATAAACATTTGTAAAAACAATTGGCAGTTATCCTTCCTGTAGGAATCTAAGCATGATAATAGTTGCTAACCAAGCAATCAGCTATACACAAGATTAAGAATACAGTTGCACCTAAAATTGTTAAACGATCTTATTTTATGTTAATACACTAAAAACAAAAATCAACTGCCAATTGTTCACCTTTTTAATATTTAAAATTCAGTTTCACCTTGCCTGCAAAACATCTGCTGAAGTCACATTAGCTCTATTTTGCTGCTTTTTTACCTTCTGAAGAAACATTGCCAAACAGCTGTGGTGCGGAGCACTGGGGATGGATGCCTGTGTAGATAAGTCACCGAGTTGTACTTTACTTTGCCATCAACCATTTCTCCTGCTGTTGTGTGACTTGACCTGTTCAGCTGAGGCTGTAGGTACAGTGGGGACGGAGTTAATGAGTTCTAAGCCTTTTAGAAAGAAATAGTGCCCCTGCATGCCTGAACGGCTTCCTGCTTCTGCCACTGGAAAGGATCACCCACGCACCGTCATCTTCCTTTGCACGGCATTTATGAACCAAATAATATTGAACACATTTATGTAGTGTAACTGGAGTTCTTTCTGTTGTGTATTTTTAAAGGTAGTTGTAGTAAAGCTTGAAAAAAACAAAAACCCAATACATTTGTGATGGTTTCAACACTGATTTTTTTTTTTGAACAACAGTAACTTACCTACAGTAGGAAATATACAGACTCAAAGGACTTATACAGGTTATTTACACTACAGCACAACTTCATCATCTCTAGGACTACCTTATGCACACACAAGCTTTAGATGAATCAAAAGCGAAGATGGAGAAGTCTTTTCCACAAAAATTATCTTAATCACATTGCTGCAAATTTTCAGAGCCTCTTGTGGAAAAGAGATCCTTGGAAAAGCTTGCTTTTCCCAAGATACCCGATTTTGAGAAAAATCCCATCCCTATAGAACTGGACACAAGTACTGGACTTTGCTTCGTTTTTTATTTGAGGTTTTGTCTTCCCCCTAAAAGGTAAACATTAACACCCTAATGGCTGTAGTTGTAGCAGGACTTACTTGGATAATCTGAAAAATTTGGGGTTTTTTAATTGTATTGTCACCTGATGATTAGTCTTTCAGCTTCTAGATCCTGTGGGGCTGGGATGCCATGGGCAAGGTTAATTTTGCTGCTGGGGTAATTTACATAAATCAGAGTGCAATTTTTCTAAAGTGCAAAAACAATTAAGTTGACTAGTCTTCCTTATTGGTTTCTTTGGTGCAATGAAGTATGTTAATAAGAAGTACGTTACCACAAGGATTAATTTTTAATGTTTTTATATTCTGAAGTGTTAAACCAGTAGTTTTGTTGGAATGAGCTTCATTCTTTAGATACAATCTAAATGTTTCAATAAAGATTCTTCAAATTACTGCTCTTGAATTCAGTAAGTTATTGTTGAAGGATACCCCTACATTGCAGTGAGCTTTAAGTTTGTGCAACATCATGTTCTAATGTACACCCCAATGGCATGACTTACCTTCTTGGTGTCTCAGCACTGCTACCTTCTATCTGTGCCCATCAAATTACTGCACTGGAGCATCAGAACATAAACAAAGCCAAAGTCTTATTTCAAAGTAGCAGTGATTCCTACATAAGTCAAGAGAAAAAGCAAGTTACTTCTGTCAAAATATTTTATTTTTAAAACCACAAGAACCATAGTATTTGTGACCAGCATTATGCTTTTGTGCAACAAAGTGCTCTTCTTGCAACACTGTACCTCCCTAAAGCAGTTGTGGTGGTTGGTTCTAGGTTAGATCTTGTCAGAGCAAACCTGTTCCCACAACCCTTCTTCATTTTTTTTGTAGATGCGAGGCTTCCTGTCAGGGAACAGGGAGCGAGATGGGAAGGGATGTTCTTTTAAAAATGTTAACGTAGATCTAATGTGGGAAACAAAGTGGGGCGGTTCAGCCAGGGGTGATGTGGAAAGATTCTGAAAAACAAGACAGTAGCAAGAGCTGCTTGACATTCAGAATACAAAGTTCTCAATGATTCTACCTTTTAATAAAATTATTTCCCACCCTCCCCAGCAGTACATGGGGAAAAGGTTTGACAGACCATACCCCTCTCTCTACTTGGAAGGAAAAGAAAAAGTCTGTTTTGGATACCTGTAAAATCTCTTTATCATCCTGTTCCAACCAGAAATCCACATGTGGGAAAGGCCTCCAGAAGTAAGGCCCAATGTGTAGTTGTTCCGTCTTTGGATCGTAAATGTTAGTCAACTGTAACAACACAGGGATCCTTAAGAGTCAGAAAATGCTTTCACAGATGAGAGACAGCTTAATCTGGTAGGCCTTAAACTGCAGCTTCTGTCTTAGACACGCTGCCAGCCCAGCCCCCCTTCATTCCTGTTACATAAAGATTAACCACTTATTCTGACGAGACATTAAACTGTAACAACAGTTTGTAACAACAAACCCAGAACTGAAAGATACCGCTGGGATTATGCTCATGGCCTGAATCTCTACATAAATTACCCCGCAGAGGGCTGTAGGGCTGGTCATAACAGCACATGGAAGAGCCGTACTGCCCAGAGAAGGCTCACTCCAGCAGAAGTGGTTTAATCCCCACCATTACCCTTTGCCTCTGCTCTTTCGTTTTTCCCCACTTGTTTTGTTACTGAGAGAACACGACCCAAATATTTTTTCATCAAACTTTTGACATTTCATTGCCCCTAACTGGTCTCCTTTTCCAGCAAAAATACCCTTTTTCCCCCGCGTTATTTTTACTTACTGTTGCTCCTGTTAAAATATGGGCTGAACGCAAATCCTCATCTGGTCCTTTTTCTGGGAAGGTAGCAGGGAAAATCTCTGCTGTTTTAACATTCACAGCTGGTAGGAAGTAGAATTTAATACAGAAACAATTAATACTTTACAAGCACTTGTTTAGAATGACCACATCCCTAGCACCACTATGTTGCAGAAACTTTAGAACCCATCAAACACTATTCTTGTATTTCTCAGTACCACAGACCCCTTAGCCTGTGACAGCATATTTCTACTTATTTTGCTTTGGCAGCATTTTAATATTCCGGAACATTTTCACAGCTACTTAAACTAATTAGAAACAGCACAGCATGAACAATGAACAGAAGGTTAAAAGCAAAAAAGTCTGCTTGCATTTGTACACAGCCACTTCCATGTGTGCATCCACCCAACTGTGGAAGCAGAAGAAAACTTCTATGTCTACGTACACCTCCAACAGCAGCGCTTAACTTTTACAACAGGCTTTACCTAGTCATTAGAAGCAGCCCATTCACAAAAAAAAATACTGGAATCCTAATTTAACTCACCTATTCCATAAATGATTGGAAAGTGAATATCCTTTTCTTCTCTGTCATTTAGTTCTGTAAGAACAAAAAGTCAAACTCATAGTGCTTTGGATTTTTTTCTGAGCAGCATTCATTTTGTTGTGTGTTCATTGGGGGAGAACAGACCTGATATTGTGTAAAGAAAGAAAAAAAACCTAAGGAAGCCTAAAAGAAATATGGAAAAGAAAGTGCAGGCCAATAACAACATGCTTGGGGCCTGGAGTAGAACTCTATCTCCTAACAATTCGGCCAGCTCCAGCCAACTGTCACCCCCACTTCCTACATGGGCAATTTACAGGAAAAAAACCACATTGCAGAACTACCATGATGCCAAGTTTCAGTCACCAACAGAACTGAAATGCAACGATGATGGAAATTCGACCTGAATGTGGTATGAAGAAAGGTCTTCCTTTATGTGACATCACACACCACGAACCAACTGAATGAGTTTATTAATTCATTTCCACCTGCAGATATAGCAGGTCTAACAACCCAGCAGCTAAAGGTCTTTAAGTGCTGCTCCCAATTGCCTCTCACAATCCCCATATACACACAGCCTCTTTCCACAGGACACAGATGGTGAAATAACCTGGCAGTGATCATGGAGGGGTTCTACTACCAGTTGCATTTGGTAAGGAGAGAATCCTTAGTGCATTGTCTATTTGACACCACACACTCACTACCAGCAACAAAACTAAAAATTACAAATGGCTATGACAGACTTGTGCTGTTCTTTCTTACAGGACAGATAAAAGCCATGTAAAAAGACCCCTGCACTTTGATTTCAGTGGCTAATAAGACTTCAGAAACCAAGGAAACATTTTCTTACCTGTTACGCAGAAAGTCACCAAATGAACATCATCTGTTTGGAGATCGAATGCTCCTACAGCAACAACGATAGCAGCAATGTATAAGACTGACTGGTGGCAAAGCAGGTGCTGTATATAGATGAGGGGGCATTATCAGTGCTGCGCACTGCAGAATAGATGGGCAGAGGTACCTAACGCACTGTTCCTAGATAAGGCAACAGAGCAGAGAGCATTTGGCAGATTTGCTTCAAACTTTTGTAAAATTAAGGCCACAGCTACTAAACACAACAATAATTGATAGGGAGTAGCCATTTGTAACAGCAAAAGCATGATAAATTAGCATTGTGCCACTTACTCCTTTTACTGACACTGGTTTAGCTCTGGCATCACATCAGTTCTGCCTTCATTCACTATACATTTAACAGCTGATAATTAAATTCATTATATTTAAGTGTATTCTGCTTTTCACCATTCCACACACTAGAAATGAAAAAATCTCTTTTTTCCCCAATTTCTAATAGTAATACAGTGTTACTGTTTCAAACGTTAACTTGATACATAAAAATCAGGCGGTCGGAAAAAAATAACCAAAATACTTTATTCTATACAGAACCCTCATACGACATCCAGCCCAGCTAACGGGAATCCCTAGGTGCGATGGCCGAGAGGGTGCATCCCTTTTTGTTTATCCCCAGGGCCACCTCCCTCCCATCCCAAGGGTGGCCAAGGCCTCTCCACCACACTCTGAAAGTACTGAGCACAAGCCGGAGGGCACTTACAGGTAAGCGGGCACTTCATGTTCCCAATTTGTTTGCAAAACACCACAATCACTTCTCCAGAGTATAGATTTTATAAACAGACGTAACATCTTTCCTCAGACAATTCCAAACAAGAATTAAATTTTAGCTCATAGCATTAAGGTATGAAGTGAATAGTAACTAAAGTCACCCGCGTTTATAGATTTAGATGGTGACACCACTTGAGCAAGATCATGTAACACACTGGCAGTGGAGCCAGGAATCAAGCCCAGCTGAACTGCACCCCAATTCTACACACCAGAATATACGCCAGGAAGAAATTACGAGTTTAGACCCTCCACCACACACACTGGTCTCAGAAAGCCAACCCCTTCTCCACACCACATCCTCAGGCAGAAAAAACACCCTTCAAAATTCAGGCAGATTTCTTTCAGTGATGTGACAGAGGACTCAGATTACAAACAAACTTCACTCAAATACAGTCAGAACTTATTTTTTTTGACATGAGAGTGGAAAAAACGTGAACTTACTAAGAAGCTGATTAGTAAGTTTTTGTGATAACTGCCTATCATCATTGAAACCTCCAACTAGGTGCACTTCCAGCCTAACAGAGATGGAATAACAGGAAACAGCAGTTAAAAAAAAAAACATCTCAAAGTGAATAGCTTTACAAAATAATCCCCAGCCCAAAATGCAAAGCACTCTTTGAGAAGCCTCATTTGTTACAGTCGCATGCACCAAGTTGGTCTGCATTACATAGCAAGTTATGGTGATTCCATTCTGAACACTTCAGGGATCACCCAGCAAACAGCACCAAATAAAAACTTTAAGAGGCGTTACAGGCATGCAATTCTATCTAACCCAGTGGTATCTCCAATGGTCAGCACCTCTGGTTTGGCCTGAACTCAGTAACCACCTTTCAGTTCCCAAGTAGGAGTTAATTAAAAATTAAGATCTTTGCTCCTGTAACCTCCTCACAACTATTCTGGACCATACAGCAGGGTTCTTCTCCATGAATTGTCTATGCAAAGACAAGTCCTGACAAATCATCAGTTTTTAGGGACCGTATCTTCAAAGATCATTGAGGTTTTGTTCTTATGAAACCACAGGAGCAAAAAAATCCCACATCCAGAAAGAACTGTGTTTGCTAAATTCCATTTCAGAGCTTTTTTCCCCCACATTGTCCCATCCCCCTCCCTTTTTGTGTTAAATGCGGGACTTAGAAAAATCCCAGATGGATTCTCAGATTCCAAGAGAATTTACAAGAGCAACAGTCTGGAAGGAAAAATAGAATATAAATCCACAAACAGTTGTTTGGAAAATTTTGCACATCTGAAATGGCAATTAACTAGAAAACAGTAAGAACAAAACCTCACAATGGCATTTTACAGAGACAGTATTCAGAACAGAACCATGCTTTAAACCACTGCTAAAAATACCCCTAAAATCATCAAGAAAATAATTTTCACTTCACACGTGGTTCCTGATCAAAAGATCTTTCCTGCACAATTACCTTATCTGAAACCTGTAAAGTCACATAAAAATTCCCCACCTTACAAACTGCAGTAACCTTTGTGAAAAACAGTACACACGAAATAAGAGCAAAGCTGACCTGCCGTGTCCTGTGGTGTCAGAGAAAGATTTTACTGAACTCATGATGAGTGACACCTCAGCTTCTGTGTCTGATCCGTCGCAGTGCGTCAAACAGGTAGCTCCATTGCCTGAAGAAGACATGAGAAGACAGTTAATGACATTGTTGGAGGCTGTTAAACTACCATAATCTAAACTTGCAACAATTAACACTACTATAGTAGTGTAAGAGCTACATCTACCACCACCTCACTTCCTCCTGGGACAGCAGCCTCCAGCAGAAAGTATGGGCTGACTGAATGAGACAATGACCTCTCTGGGTGCCCCATTATAAAATCACCCAAACTCACATGAAGGTAAGAGCATCCCCTTAACCAGGATCGGGGAACATCTGTAATGTCATAAATCCAGGCACAGAGAGAGGCTATTTCCACAAATTCTCTCTATGTTATCACCAAGCCCTGCAGACCCAAACTGCTGAACACAGCCAATGTCTGCAAGTGCCACCACCCACTGGCCACAAGAGGAAATCAAATTTAGCATCTGCTCATTGAGCAACCACAACATGGAACCTCTGACACTAAACATACCAACTCTTAGAACAAGTAATTTAGTTAAAACACCATGTGACTTTTTGAGATTCAGGATTATATAAACATAATTGCAGTTTATTAATACAGCATAAACCAATACTAATTCATTACTTCAGGGATAAAGGTTTTGTTCTGAACATCCTTTAAAGATACCTGTGTGTCGGAGCACAACTATGTGGCAGGTAGTTGCATCATCTGATCCAAGAATGGAAACAGAACCTATTTTAAAGGACAAGAACACTGTAAGAACTCAGCTCTCCCATTACTGATGCAGTAGGAGACAAAAAAAGTTTATATTCCTGCATACCATCTTTAGGGGTAGTCACCGCAAACTCTCTCTGCTGGACATACAGAAGACCTTTGGGTTCCACAATCTGAGCAGGCTGACTTCTGAGAAGTTTTGCCTTTTCCTAAAGATAAATGATAATAGAGACTACAGTGGTTGAATTCTCAGGTGTATCCATTACTTGATAGAAACATCACCTCTGAAAAGCAAAAGGATCCAGGTCAGAGAGAAACATTTTGTATTATGGAGTATTAGGATTTTTGAGAATTTTGTGCTTTCCTGTCACTGATCTACTTAATTGTTAAACCCCACCATTCCACAGACACACAGCCCCCTTTTCCCTGCTTTATAGATGGTAAAACAGAGGTACAACAAAAAGCAATAGGACTTGGCAAAGATTAAGAGTAGACAATACCAGAGCTGATCTTGGAAGTTTAGTCAGGACAGCAAATTCTTGAAATGTAAAATTTGCAGTCTCTACTGCCATAGTCCAGCATATTTAGTTAGCACGTATCAAAATACTGCTATTTATTAGCTTGCTTAGCACATGGAAAACCTGGTTTCCTGAGCTGTGACTACCGCAGTGCTCTGTCACAGACCTGTGGGGCAGGCAGAGAATTCCCACCCTGGGGCTCAAAAAACATTACACAGTTTTACCAAATTCGCACTGGTTTTCTGCAAAAACTCAGATTCTATAAAGAAGCATTTCCTGATGAGAAACCTTCCAGACCAGCTCCACTCAGCAGTTTCTGGCTCGCACTCTGCCATTAGGATTACAACATTTTTATGCTGAAGGTGAGACTAATACTTTCCTAAAAATTACCATTGTGACTTTTATCACCAGTTTTTGTTATTTCGCACACAAAGGGACAGCCCCGTCCGGCCAGTGCACCCACGCTCGGGAGGGCGGCAGGGACCGGGCAGCTCACACACCAACCGCCCGTTCTCCGCCTCAGGCCAATCACCGCTAATTACCTCCGGGGACGTTGATTTTACTTATTTTCATCCAAACCCATGTGTTTTCGTTGTCACAGCGCTGGGAACGCGGCAGTGCCGGGCCGTCCCAGGCCGGGTTACCTCAGCCCGGGGCCGCCTCTGCACGCGCCGCCTCAGCCCGGGGCCGCCCCTGCACGCGCCGCCTCAGGGGCCGCCGCCTCAGCCCGGGGCCGCCCCGCTCCGCCACCCGTTTCTCCCGGCCGAGGCAGCGGGTTTTCCCGCGGGCACCCTCACTCTGCTGCTCCCCAGCCGCAAAGCACCGCCGGGCAGGGCGGGCCCCACCACCCGGTCCCTTCGCGCCGCCACCGCCTCACCTCGAGGTGTGGGTAGGCGCGGATCATGTCCCCCGTGGGCTGGTCCAGGTCGACCCGCTCACCGTTAATCAGTAGCGGCATCTCGGGAAGAGGCCAGGCCCGGCAGCGACTCCACGCTTCCTCCCGAAGGCCGCGGCGGGCGTCGCCGCGCCGCGCGGGGCGCTGGGAAACCGCGGCGGCGGAGCGGCAGTGGCCGGGAGCGGGGCCTCGGCGGGACGGAAGGGCCGGGCCCGGCCTCACAGCAGTCGCCGCCCGACAGAAAACATGCCCGGCCGTGTCACCGTGTCACCGCCTAACGATGTTAACGTTGTAACATTGCAGAAATCCCCTACGACTGCGAGATCATCCACAAGTTACTGCACCAACCACGATAAAGTCACAAATTTACAAATAAACCTGCACCACTATCCCCCAACCCCAGCAGCCACAAAACTACATTTTCAGACAATGCCAAACACTACAGTTTTTCCCTACAGACCAGGGATTTTTCCCTCCAGCTGTAGGTGGATACAGAGCAAGAACAGCTGTGGTAGCCGTGGTCAGAGGGGACAGAGAGGGACCAGGGCTGTTCACAATCTGCAGACAGAAAAACACCTGTCCCCAGGACCCCAGCTTTACCTTTCCAACCAAACTTTCACTTAAATAAGCAGTTACAGCATATACTTTCTTCAAAAGATCCAGTGTATGTCTCAGGACACCTCCGACTCAGCATTCCTCTCCATATACTGTCAGTGTTTACACAACAGTCTCTGTAACAAAACACCAGCGCCTCTGTCATTGCATTAACCAAATCAGAGCAGTCACAGAGGAGAGCACAGAAACACTGCTACTTTCCTAATCTCTGATTCAAGCAAGTCTCTTCAGTACATGAATGTGAACTATGCAGCTTCAGTACAGGCAGGTACTGTCTGCACATTTTTAATGTTACACTTTGTGTCACTTATGTCTTCCTTTTATTGCTGTTAATGACCTGAAAGTCCCTGAATCATGTACCTGGTATTACAATTTTGAAAGTTTTCCACAGACTCATTTTTTAAGAAACAACTATGTTGCTAAAGACATAACAGTGGGGGGGGGGGGGGGGGGNGGCAGCTTTCAAAGGAAATTTTCCTTGCTTCTGATGTGAGAAGAGTTCTTCTACGCTAGGAGAGAATGCAATTATTTCAGATGGAAATCTATTATTTATTGCTCAGGACTGACAGTATAAAGCACCAAAATTAAAAACAAAAACTGTGCTGGTTTATCCAGTGATGAACAGATCCACTGATATGTTTTATAATACCACCCCTACCACACATTTTTGCAGTCTATCAGAACTAACCTACGAACTTTGAGAACTTAGACTTCACAAAGAGATCCTTAGTTACAGAGATGAGGGGGTTTTTTTTGCAAAAGTTTAAGAATTGCAGTGTTCGCATTAGTCTTTATTGGCTTTGAATAAAAATGTTGTCTTGAAAGCCTCCAAGTTCAGAGTCTAAAAGAAGGGCAAATAGAATTTAATCTCAAATACAGAAAATTTTCAACTAAATATTACACAAATAACATTTATTTTTTCCACTGTTTATATTCTTACTCAAATCTAAAAGCTAGCAATCATGAAAAGAAGACAAAAAACCTCTGCAGAAAAACTCTACACTGACACATGGACAACACAAGAACACCAGTGACACCATCACTTCCTTTCTACGAGGGAAGCGGTTTTCTGTCAAATTTTCAGCATTCACATATAAACTTCAAAGCATGAAAATAAATACCTGTCTCTGAGTGCTTCACAAGCACGCCAAAGAAAACTATCTACAAATCATACATTCAGCTACTCCATTTTCAACACTTCCAACAATTGTCGCTTTTATGAGTCTGAACTTTGACAGCTGGGAAAGCTGCGTGTCAGCTACAGACTTAAGGAGTGATAATGCTTACCAGCTGAATACACCTGCCACTAGCAAGTGGCTTTACCAGATACTGTTCTACAGACAGGAAAAGCTTAATTGATGCCTGCAAAAGAATCGCCGTCAGATTCGATTCATGGCTTCCCTGTGGTGGGATTATACAATTACTCTGAAAACAACTCAAGAACAGTCACCAGAGTCCAGTTTGAATACTGACAATGGAATTCTGGTCCCCATACAAATCAGTAGGAAGAAAGACCAGAATTTCACCCCTGATATATAAAACCTCATAGAGAACTATCAGTAAACAAAAGTTTTTAAGAGTCAGAAAAAACTATTAAAAAAATCCTTGTAAGTCATAAAAACCATTTCAATGTGAAATTTGTACAATATCACCCTATTTATTCTCTAAGTTTTTCTAGCAACATATAACTTTATCATAACATAGGTTTAGAAATCCGACGATTAAGAAACAATAAATTTCTCTTAAATGTAGTTATTTAAACATTTGCCAGTTTGGGAAGTTGAGACGACGTCTCTTTACAGAGAAAAAAATTGCACACAATTTTCAACCTTTTCACTCCTGACTCTCCACATCACTGAGGGTGCGGCACGTAACAGTCTGCAGGGGAGCCAATGCTGCTCACTGGGCTCCGGGTATTTGACTCGTAAGAATTTGGAGCAATTCCAACCACACCATCATTTTGAGGGGTTTCTCCTTTCAAAAAGTCATCATCTTCATCTTCAGAAGTACCCTGAATAAATTTAAAATGATCAGTAAGAGCAGAAAGATACTCCGGGTCTCTATTAAGATTTGGCAGAAGTAATGAATGCTGAGACCAAAAACGGTCATTTTAAAACAAACTCGGAAATGCTGCAATAATCAAATCTGCTAATTCAACTGTTATAGGAAAGTTTATACAACACCACAAAGTATTTTTATGTGTTATCACGGGAAGGAAAGAAAAACACACTGAAGGACTGAAAAATCTGTCATAGGATAGATATTCTGCAAGAAGGTAAACCGACTACATAGAAGCTTTAGAAAGACATAGTTCAGGATTTGGGTTATACTCCCAATTGTCATGACTAGTTGGAATGGAAGAGAATTAGATGTACTCAGCACAATATATGGGAACTCAATCATATCTTCAAAGTGGATTTCCCAGTGACATCAGTGTGTCCATATTCCAAAAGTGCTCATAAGCGTTCACAGTGGCCTTGTGCTGCCAAACTAACTCCTCTGAAGAACAGGGGAAAACTGTTCTCAAAGCAAGGATGGATCAATCACAGTTTCCCCTAAATGTTTAGTGTACTCATATCTACTAAATGAAATTAATTCTGCAATAGAAGCAGCTGACAGAGATTTGGCAAAAGCTGAACCGCTTTTTGATCAGAAAAGATTACCTTTTTAATAGGTTTCTTCAGATTCTCAAGATCTTCAGCACTCAGTTCTTCCCAAAACTGATAAAAAGGATCAATGGTCTTCTTTGATCTGGAAGAGGAATTAAAACAAAGTAAAAGTTAATGTTTTCAGTAAAAATCATGTCTATTTCATTTTAATAATACAACATAAAATGTTTGGCATTTTGATAGCACTCTGCAGGGTTTTACAAACTATTTAATTAACCCCTTCATAATACCCAGTTAATCCCATGAAGAAATAACTCCATTTTGCTGATAGCTATAAGTTACAATTGTTTGTTTCAGGAGTTCTGATACAGTCAGGTCTCCTAATTCCTAGCTAGGTATTTTTAAGAGCTACACAACGCTCACAGATAAGCATAACTTTCTTCCATTTTGTAATATTATAATTTATGTAATAAAATTAATAAACATTATTAACAAACTTCATATAATTAAATATAATAGATATATTTTATGCATATTTAAGATTACAAATTAATAATAATTTAGTTTTCTTATTATAATACTTCTAAGAAAGGTCTCTGTTCTGTGGAGACAGGGGTGTTTTTGAGACATAAATATCAGAATGTTGCCTTCCAACATTAAAAAGTGATTAAAGCATCATAGTGCTAGGTGTTCTGAAGAGCTGCATATAATCCACTATTCATTAAAAAAGAAAGATTTTAAGTAAGTTGTCATCTCCAATCAAGAAGCGATTCACTCAAGGTGCAAAAAAGCCAAACCAAAACGACCAAGAAAATGACACACCATCACCACAGCTCCAACAAAATATGTATTGGCCTAACATTATGCTATTTTAGGGATCACGTAAAAGCAGGGAAAACCACACGAAAAGTCACTGAATATACTAACTAGACCTTCCAGGAAACTGTGTCTAGCTCCTTCTTCATTGCTATATGTCACAGTGGGGGTAAATTTCAATTCAAATCTTTGACAATCTGTGGTTAAAATACGCAACACGAAAGGTACTAAAGATCAGGAAGGAAAGTGAACTGTAGAAACACTGGCAGTTTCTTATAGTTTTGGTTCATTATTTTCTACAAAGCAGAAAGAAATGAGTCGATTATTTTGAAACTATACCTTTTGAGCAGATAGGGATCAAAGGGGAAGAAACTGTCGAGTGGATTAGTGCATGTTTGCACAAGGTCACCTCCAGTGCCACTCCGAACAACTGGTATAAACTGCCTGTTGTTCCTCTCAATAATTGTGTAGCAGAACACTAACTGGTATTTCCTTTAAAAAGGTAATAAAGATAAGCATTTCTAGCATACCGAAAGCAAGAATTTCAGATGGTATTAAAAGACAAAGTTATTTTTTAAGAAACATCGTTTCTGTCTTCCATTTTCCAACTGGTATGAGGAGATTTCAAGACAGTCACAAGATAAGGAGCCTCTTCGCCTCCTCTATACTCCTATAAACTTCACTCTCAAATAGAATCATATTGGCTCCAACACAGAAAAAAACCATTTTCACAGTACTGTAGGATTTCATTGAAACTGAACCAGAAATAAATGTATACTACCTCAAATATGGGCAGTATTGTGTGAGTTGTCTCAGGTAACACTCAATACTGTTCCTAACAATAACTCACATTCAAGTACTGTGCTACTGTTTTTAGACACACAAATATCTATATCAAGGTAAAACAGGGAGAAATTAATAGGTACCTGGTAATAGCAGCGAACAAGTTCACAACAGAGGGTATACAAATCTTCAGGGGATTTAGTTGACACATGACAATGCGCTCAAAATTTAAACTCTGCAGGTATGACAGACCTTGAAAATAAGAACAGTTGACAA
This sequence comes from Nycticryphes semicollaris, assembly GCA_013400055.1. NCBI lineage: Eukaryota > Metazoa > Chordata > Aves > Charadriiformes > Rostratulidae > Nycticryphes > Nycticryphes semicollaris. Next base: position 604,091 of record VXBJ01005545.1, read on the forward strand.
ATATAGGTTATATATCATATAAGGTTTATTTAATTTCTAAGATTTTTTCAGTCTGACCCGTGCACACTCTGTACACTACCACAGAAGCACATCCTCTTACAGAGGAGATCTAGCTCATGGCTTCTTCAGCAGAAAACCTACTCTAAATAATGGTAACCTGCCAGAGCCAAAGGATCCTTCTAACACAGATGCTTCACTTACACACCTATTACAGAGACTGACAGAGGCACAGTTACCAAGACAGATTAGTAACTGAAGTCCATGCTAGTTTTATATAGCTGGAATTCAAACATGCTCAGTAAATGGTGCCAGATAGCAATGTTGAGGAGTTATTTGCATTGTTTTCAATAGGGGCCGGCCAGGGAGCTTATTTTGGTTGGTAGCCCAACAGGCATACAAGCCATCTCATTTTGTTTAGAGCACAACAACATAAATGTGCCATCAGATACTTGACTGAATTGACCATTACAAAACACATCAACAATGAATCCCGAACACCATTCAAACGTAATATATTCACCTTTCCTTAAGTTTCCATCCAAAAGTTGCTTATGACGGAAAATAAGTGTATAGAACACTGCCTGACACGTAGAATAAAACGGCCCATGGAGAGCTACATCACAGTAAGCGTTAGTCCCTGTATCCTGATTATCAATGTATTTATGCAGCCAGTTGACCAGAAGATCCAGGCATGCTTTTACTGTACTATAATGGAGAAAAAAAGAAAAAAAAAAAAGTATAAGTAAAGCTTTCTTCTTTATCTCAGCATAAAATGAGTCAGTGTATCAGCACTGAAAACCCCAGTCAGTGAAACCACAAGATACCAAAAGACATGAACCCATGAACACGTTGCAGGTGAAACACACAGTAAGCAATTAGAATCCCAGGCTACAGGTAGTACCGAGAGACATGCCTCCCATGCCCAACATGAAATTCCAGTATCAAGTTCAACATTAAAGTCACTGAGCCCACCCTGAACAGCATAGAAATACAGAATGTGTATGTACAAAAGATGACATTTTCACCCATTTGTTGAAGTATTTTAACCCATCTGTACTAAAATACCGTAACACTTGACTTCCCCGTCTCAGAGTGTACATAAAATGCCTAACCCTAAGGCATTAAAAATATCTGCTTCCGAACACCAGATACACTGGGCATCCATGACTCTGCCCAAAGTCATAACCTACCTGTGCTTGGTATTTCTTGGTAACTGAAACCTTAAATAGCAAGTCATGAATCCCAGCAATCATTAGCGTGCATCCTGTAAACACAAAACTTTCCCACAAATTTCAAGACAATACTGAGATAGTATTGTAGAAAGGCCAAACAAGACTATTGATTTAGGCTTACTGGCAAAGCAGTGGGAACAGAAGACCAACACTGTGTGTGCACTCTGCAAATTCAGTACTTAACCTCAGCAATCATCGTGAATAATTTGGTTTTGCCCATATACCAAAACAACTTACACAACTGGAATAAATTTAGCTCTTGCCAAGAAGCTGCCAATATAGCTCCCAGCAGTCTGCCTGATCACTGAAGGATTGTTCGGATCATGCAGTTTTTTCCAAAGATGGTCTAAAAATGCCTCAGCCAAACCCTGGAAACAAGACACAGAGAAATCATGAACTGTTATGCTGATGACACTGTTTAAGTAATACATTCCTAATACTCCCATAATTTCTATAACCAACCAAAAAAAAATACCTACCTATAGCTGTAGTAAATAACTATACCTACACATGATGAAAAAGCACTGTCTTGTGTCTTTTTCTATACTTACACATAAAAAGTAAATGGAGCTGTAAGTCTAGGAAAAAAAAAGTCAGGAACAGATATATGGGAAGTATTTAATAGCAAGAGCAGAAAGAAGGTAAACATGAAGTGGCTGTTCATGTCTCTTGTAGCAGAAGTAGTCAGGGACATCCAACAAAAATAGAGAGACAAATTTAGAGAAACAAAAGCGATTCTTCACCTCTTGCGTTTATATTGTGGAACTTTTTGCCACAAAGTTAGTGATGCCAAAAATTCACATCAGTATAAAAAGCATACTATCACAAGATATTTTGTGCTTGAATTTGTCCATCCTGGGCTGTTACCATGAAAGAACATCGCTTTGGCTCAGGAAGTTACTGGACTGCTGCTGGAGGCTGAGAGAGTACGGCAAGCACAACACCGTATCATGCTTGGCCCATTCTGATATTCCTTCAAATACATCCACTATTCACCAGTGAGAGACAGGGCATTACCCTAACTAGATATTCAGCTACTCTTACACAAAGGGAACATATTCTTATTTTATACGGTAAGAGAAAGAAAAACAGTTTGTTGAGACAGATGGGAAAATGAGGGAGGGAGCACGCGGCGGACACAACGTTCAAACTGAAGAGCTAACACAGACAGTATCTTTAAGATAGTTTTGGGATGCTGAAGGAACTTTCTTGAGCACTGTGTCTCAGGTTCAAGGGTCCAACTGATTCTTATAAGAGACATCTGCTGGCCAAGTTTCTTCATACTACCTTAGATCCCATCTGTTTACACGTTATGAGCAACATGGAAAGAGCAACTGCAGAGAGAAAAACGTGAAGAGTAGCAGAAAAGGAAAACAACACAACGATACTCATGAATCCTGATGTACTGTCTCCTGACTAGAATGACAGCAAAAACCAACTATTTTTTGTAAAAAAAAAAAAATCCAAAACAAGGATACAGAAATGACAGAAGACACCACAGTTTAAAAACAGTTTCTACTCACCAGTTTAAAGCTACAGATGTAGAACATGAAATACTGTACATGACATGAAGCATGGGTTGGTAAAATAAGTTTGTCAAAAACAGAAACAAGATCCCGATACAAATCCTTTGTTCTGTTGATATCAAGCTTGCCTACACAACATAGAAAGAAAACAGAACAAAATAAGCCATTCTGGGTTTTTTTTCCCCTGCTATTACACTACAGAAGTAGCACTTGTATCTTTCTAAACCAGTAAGAAATACATAAAGAAACACTGTCCAGCTGACTTCCAGGCCTATCTGACATCTAAGTAATATTTATAGTAAGACTTTCCAGAACTTCAGTTCTACTGCTTTTTAGGGTGGTATATATGGAGAATATCTGTGTGGGCACATGTATAAAACTGGTAGACAAGTAAGCTGTAACAATGTGCTATTTCAGAAGAGCCAGACGAAAACACAAAGAAATAAATTACCTGATTTATGTGATGAAGATACAGCAGAATGGTTTCTAAATACTCTGGTTTAAATACATAAATCTAAGAAATTAAAACCCTTTATAAATGCCAGTGTATATTTCTCTCATTTATTTTTCCTATAACACAAAGCCTTGCTGTATCAATTCCAACTGAGTGACACGGCTGGGTGTTTTAAGCTACTTACAGTCCTTGTGATGTTGAAATGATCCATAATTCTCATACAAAAAGCAATGCAAATGATAAAACACTGTATTTAATCAAAAAGTCTTTCTAATCCCCTAAGCTTTGCAGCACAAGGAAAAAAAAACAACTCTATTTACCCTTATAGCCTGCCATGTCACAGTTTAGATATAGTGTCATATTTATCTAATCAGAATGTTTCCAACTCAAGACTAAACCTCTAAAACTATCAACCTTTGCATCCTCTGCCAGTAACACTGGGCAGAGGCAGGAATGCAGACTACAGCCTGCTGATGGCAGAATTCTGCTACTAAGGGGTGAGGGCTTTGTGTTGCAGCAGCAGAAAGCAAGAACTCATTTTATGTTTGTCTTACTTGTTAACAAAACAAAAACTTGGTTATAAGTTAAGTGTTCTTACCATCCACGTGGCAAACATCTTTAATATAGGAAAACAGGATGGTCATCAATATATCAAGGCGCTCTGCAAGGGGATGGGCCATTCTCTCACTACTGGAAGAAACAACTTTATTTCCTTTTCTTTCTTCATCTTCTTCCTGGTAGAAACAATGATAGTCATGTAGCTTTTATATGCAGAACATCATAAAGACAGCAATTACATGAAAAGTGAAACTAAATTTCTCTTTCAGTGATATGATAAAATTTTGTCTCTTTAAAAGAAAAACCACCCAAACTATCTAATTGCACACCTTAATGTAAGCAAATTTTTGTAAACTAAGCCAACCAGCATTAATTCTTCAATTAGCTTTATGCATAGCTGCTTGTACTTTTACATAATTAAATTGATTTACTACATGTATGTTGGGTATTACATGAATACAGTCAGCACCGGGAGAACACATTCATCATTTGTCAGCTGCTCAGGTTTCAGCAGCTGCGTGCAGTGCAGTAACAACAAACAAAGCAAGAACACATTCCTATACTGTCTTAGTTCATAGCCACCTCAAAAGTAAAAATGTTACTAAAAAAACAAAATAAAACTTGTAGTAGAACAAAATAGCAAACCATGTCAAAAAGTCCCTCCTCTGTAGATTTTTGCTCACTATCAGAGTTATTAGCAACTTCTTCAGCATCTTCAATATCTTGCTGTGGAGTACTAACCTACAGTTGCAAACAAGATATTAATTTTTATAAGACCATGACAATAATATGAAATCTTTTTCTATTTTAAAGAAATGACAACATGAATAATTTCTAGAATAGATTCTGTCCTTGACTAAATAAACATTTTTAAAAGGGAATGTTATATATGCAATATGAATTTCTGTATGAAACTTACCTCCAAAATATAAGCTTTCCTCAGAGTGTTATATGCTAAGGCTTTCCAAAATAAAAAGACTTAGTCATTGACAATGCTGCCCTCCCCATCTTTTTTAAGACCGTAAATCCTTTTACTTCAAAGGGACGATAAGACCAACCACACAAAGAGAAACACATTCTCTTCACATTAGCACTGATCACCATGGAACAGTTACTTTGATTCTGGCATGGAGATGCCATGCAGGGTTTAACAGTACACACCATACAGTTACCCTAAGGGGTCAGAACATCGTTAAGACAGGGAATGGAGTGTAAATTCAATTGGTTTTACACTCAGTATCATGAGCACTACTGCAACATATATTCTGTTGAGCTTAACACTAAAGCATATTTCATTTCCTGCATTATTTTAACAACAAGCTTCCTTAAAACGTGATACAGAACAAACTTACGTCCAACTTTAACAGCTTTTCAATAATAAGCTCCAGAATTTGAAGCCTCAGAGTTGGAAGGTACACTGTAACTCGGAGCAGGTTGTGAACATAACATTCCTATAACACAAAATTAATTGATGTTTATAATAATGTTAACAGAAAGTCTAACGTCTGCCAAGGACTTTCAGAAAACAAGTTTTTTCATTTTTTTTTAATCTAAAAAGCCAGAAATGTGTTTAAATAAACTGTATTCAATCTAGAATAAGTTAATGTATAAGCCACACAGCAACTTTCAATTGTTAAGCAGTGTTATCATTAACTTCTTAATCTACTATTTCCATGTGATTTTTTCCAACTACATCTAGACAAAATAAACTGTAAGAAAAGTTATTCATTCCCATGGGAGTTTATGTTTAAATCTCTCTACAAAAATTAAAAACAGTATATTCCTCACTACATCTAGAACGAGCTCTAGCAGAACTGTTTAAAGTGAGAGTGAATAGATATTTATTTCAGGTTATTATAATACACCAACAATTCTAAATTCCACAGATAAGTCTCCTCAGCATCATTCTGATTGTAAATCACACAGGTTAATGGATGAGTTCTGTTGAGTGTCTGTGTGCCCACCCAAGGGTACACACAAAAGACAATGCTGCAACTTTCACATAGCAAAACTCTCAAGTCAATACATAAAATTATGTGCCACATTTAAGTACACCATAGTCTCTTTATGAATACGCATTATAACACAACCTTTAATTACATGAGCACATATGATTTTTCCACAGGCCATCTGGCTTGCTCAGTACCTAAAATAGATAGAGCTATTTTAATGAAAATGTATAAACTGGAAATATTAACAATGCATGGACCACATTTTTATTATACTTTGAACTTCGCCTTGAAAACAGAGTCAGGAATTTTTTCACAACTCGCTAAATAAATAAATAAATACCAATTCTTCCCCTAGCACCATGCAATAACTGTTATTCCCTAATTTTAGGGAACTCATGCCCAAAGTTATTTGGACTAAAAAAAAAAAAAACTAAAAAAAAAAACAACCAAAAAAACTAGGAAGGTATACAAAGAACTCTGGTGTTTTTTCAGTAGTTAATGAGTTTGAAACACTGCTCCACCTGAACTTGGCTGGTAAAAGAAAGTGCCAACATATCAAGTCGGAACAAGTAAATACAAAAATCACACAAGAACTGTAACCTGTGAGAAGTTTCCAGCTTGTTTTTCACCACATAAGCACTATCCCAAAGATGCAATAGAAGAACCTAACACCCTACACTAGTGGCAACTTGGATTTCACCTATAATGTCCATTGCTTTCTGCCTCTTATCAAATCCTCTCTTCTTCTGATTGAATACTTTCCAGTTTTAACAACAAATGAGACAGGTATCCTACCGTCTCCTTACTATACAACCCTGAGATTCATCGTCAAAGAGGTCCATCTTGTGCATTGATTAAGAAAGCAATCCTGTGGAAAAGATATGCAGTTATGTCATTAAAGACTAGCATAATGCTTATGGCACAAGGAACTTAAGTATGTTTGGACAACCTTACACTAAACAGACGCATCCATATATATGCAAGTGTGTGTGTGTGTATAAACAAGAATCTTAAACAATACATTCAAAAATTTGCATTCAATGCCACCAAATCAGTTGTCGATACTATTGAGTATATCTATACATTAAAAAAAAAAATTCAACAAATAAAAATATTCACAGGTCTTACCAGAGTTCTTTCTGATTTATTAATGAACGGAAAGTTTTCCACAAGAATCGGCATGAGAAATTGTGGTGTCCTACAATTATTAAAAAAACCAAACAAACAAACATCAAACCAAACAATTAAAAAAACCCCAAAGTTACAGGTTATTAAGCACAAGGGCAAACACTGAAGCTCCAGCACTCTAAAGACAGAGTGGAAGATTGGAATGACCTTATTTCATAGTAGCTTTATTTTAAGGTAACTAATTGTATCAAATCTGGTTTTGCAAGGACCATCAAACAGATAATAAATGGCAAACTTTTATGTACGCTTGTTAGAAGCTATTTCAAATACATTGCTACAAACACAACTTTCCCTACTACCTATTCCCATTAACAGGACTTTCAGCTGCTGACCATGGGAACTTCATAATGATTGGATACAGAACTCCATCAGCTAGCAAATAGTAGGGAGATAAAATCATGCAATGAAACTAAGTACAATACTTCGAATTAAGAGAAAAAAAACTAATTCATCAGTTCACAGGCTTTAAATCTGCAATTATATACTTACGAAGGAACATATCTTGCAACAGTTTGCAATGCTCTATGGCATGTATTAAAGTTCTCAGAAAGGTCTAGAGAAAGAAAAAAAAAGTACTGTTATGCATTTTGTTACAGAAAACTAAATCAGGAACCAGCAAAATCAGTTCATATCAACTAAATATTTTAAAGAATCACAAGGAAATTGCTTTTACCAAAATGTTGGGTTGCTGTGCTTTTTTGAGCGGGGAGTGTTTTGATTTTGTTTGTTTGTTTTTAAGTTGAACTCCCAAAACCAGTGTGAAAAATAATTCCAAATACAATTAATGGCATCACAATCAATAAACTTTGAATGCATTTCTAGTCCCAAGGTCACATATTGTTTTTATACGTTCTCATACTGAACACTAAACTTGGAAATCCAAAATTTACCCCACAATATACAAACATGTTAAATCCAAGTCTGGAACTAGATAAAATCTATTGAAAGATTATCCCTCATTTTCACAAGAGTCAAACAAGCAGCTAATTAGCTTCTATAGCAGGTCTTTTTTTTTTTTTTTTTTTTTTTAATCCAAACAGTGTCACAAGTGAACAGTAGATGAATAGTTGGGTCATCATGAGCAGACTAAAATTTAGTCCAGCATCAAGATAAGAAACATGAATTCTTGAAAAAGCATTTATCTGTTTGTTTGCCTTATCAACACATTGATTATGCAGCGTTTCTGTTATAAATATCAATTGTATTTGAGCTTACCACAGGCAGACAACAAAAAAAGACTCAAGAATCCCACAAAGTACATAGTTTTATTGAGATAAATAAAATGGAAAACAAAAAACTCCTAACTCCAAGATGCTTTGGCTTTGAAACAATTTAGGATTGGGCATGTCTTCCAATACTTTCAGTCTCATTCCTGCAAATATTGCATCAACAGGAATATTTTGAAAGTAACGAGGAGCAGGTCACCACACACGATCGACTCAAGTAAAGAAAGTCTTTGACTTGGGAATTTAAGGATGTACTGTTTCTTAAGTGTTTTACATTAGTTCGGCTAAATTAATTTTGTGAAAAGGGAGCAACGTGCACTGTATTCTTCTTTAGTAAAGGTATTACAGCAACATATACAAGCCATGCTTTCTTTATACTCACTTTCATCATCATCATCAGAATCTGAAATATCCACATCATCTTCTCTGATGGTTATTCGAGCTAGCAAAAAGTGAGATTATATCAAAATTGTACAAGTCTTACAGGTAACAGTTTCAATGCCAAATAAAACACACAGGACAACAGTCTTGATCAGGACTGATGCATCAAAATTATCCACAGAACTTTCTCAAATAAGCAGAAGCTCATCAAAAAGACTGTTTTATTCACAGAACAAGGAAGTTCTTGAGAACATCTGATGTGATCCCCACTGCACCTTTTGTTTTTTAGTAAGAGCAGCATTATACAGTTCATCCCTTTCCCAAGACATCTTCATAAATGGGGTCTGTATTAGCCACTAGAATGTGTCTTTTAAAGTCTAGGTACAGAAAACTATCTATCACAGTTCAGCTATTCAAGTGAAGGAAGTAATTAACAGGGAAAAAAACCTCAACCCAATAATTAATTGTGTCAACCATTATATTTATATAGCATTTATCTAGGGAAGACATTTTGATAAGCAAACCAAGATTATTAGAAAAGTAACTTACGGGGGACAAACTGTGACACAATCATACGCAGGCATGGCCTAAGATGAACAGTTTGTGCTGACACTAGATTGCCAAGAAAACCTAGATATTCTTCCACTACCTCTTGACTTCTTCTCAACCATGGCAGTTTCTGCAAGTAAGCAAAGAGCAAGATGTCAAAGAAAGACATTTTGAGTAATAAACCTTTAATCTTCCCATGTAACAAACACATATTTACCAGCAAAATGCTGACCAGTTGATCAAGCTCTTTGGTCAAATACACAACAGAAGCGCGAAATTCATGCAGCCAATTAATGATCTGTGCATCCTTAAAATAAGCAGAAAAAAAACCCAACAGATAAATGTTCCAATAACAGTATTACCTATTCCTAGAAAATAACAAAATCTTTATAAGTCAATGATTAAGATTATAAATAGAAATTATTTTCACATTAGCATGCAAAGAATTTCTTTAAGATTGTGTCCTCACCAATATAAAGTTCTCCAATGCAAGAACAAATGCACACCAACTCCTAAACCAACAATCTGTCTGGAAGTCTTAATGACAAACTGAGCAAGGCATCCAAACCTCACTCGCACAGAACACGTTTAGAAGAAGTGGAATTTAATCTCTAATTTTCTTTTCTTTTTGCTCTAGTTTAAGCAGAAGGGACATTCAAGTCTTGCAACAAGAGAGATACTGAAACAATAGCAAATGTACACATAATATCTTACACTGATTTTGCCTGTACACTCTCAAAGGCCTACTATAAACAAAGTATATTACAAATTGTCATTTTTAAAGAGAAAAGGAACTTTGTATAACATTATGTTTATGTTTCCTGCAGCATTCTTCTCACAAGTGTTTGCTTTAAAAGGAAAAATAAAATAAAAAAGGACAAACACAGCGGGTACTCACAGCTCTATAGAAGAGCCATGAAACAATAGTTTTGGGTGTATCTACTTAATGCACATCTATCTTACTACCTAACTAAATTATTATTGAGAACATCAGAAGGTCAAAATTAATGCAATTTAAAGGCTGCTAAAGTCAGAAACCATGGTTTGATCTACAGAAGTATCTGCAAAACCAAGCATCAGTGACCTAGAAAGACAGTAACTGGAACAAAGGCAGACCCTGTCACAAAACAGTTTCTCAGTGTAGAGCAGAGACATCATTTATCAAGATCCTACGTATAAGATGCACATACGCACAACTGCTTTTTATGTTTTATTTTTCATTTTGCGTTTTAGTTCTGATAGTTTCCACAAAGCAAAAAGCTGTTAAACACAGCTAAATGTTTAAAGCAAAGGATCTGGGTATGCATCAGAATGATTTGTCTGATGATTCCACTCACACTGCCAACCTTTAAATCATCATACCAAGCTTCTTACCTTTATGTCTGGATCAGACAGCTGATGCTTTAATAACTCAAAATCTGTGGTCTCACCCTAGCAGGGGAAAGAAAAATAATAACACTCAATTTTTTTCCAGAAAAAAATACAGATTTCATCAACGTATCTGAGCAAGCTAATATTGTACGCAGTAACATGTACACCACAACTGAGAAAGCTTGGAGAAGGCTGAAGCAGCAGTACCAGAGTACCATCCCTGACTGACACCTGAGGCCAGTGGGTCATTTACAGCCGCTCTCACTGCAGACACCGCTGAGATCACTTTCCACTCTCCGCTGCGAGCCAGGCTTCACATCCACCCAGGGCGTCACTCAGGTTGACTCACAGGGGAAATCTTTTCCCTTGCACAGCAATACCGCCTGGCACAAGCCTGCGGCACTCAGCCACCCTCAGTTCTTTCCCTAAGCCTTCAGACGCGCTCTAGTGCAAGACCAAGTCAGGTACCGCCAAGACCTGGCGCGCGGCAGCGCCCGCAGCCTGGCAGGCAGGGAACCGCCCGCGAAGAGCCGCCACTCACCTTTTCATACTTCAGCAAGATGTCCGTCAGGGTCCCCCCGAACCGCACCGTCTTCCTGGGCGGGGAGCTGATGAACTCGTCCCCTGCCAGCATGGTGACAGATCCCTCGCCTGAGGGAAGGCGAGGCGCATAAGCACCCGGCGGGCCTCAACTCACCCCGACCACCCTCCCTCAGGGGCTCGGCCTACGCGGGGCAGGGAACCCCACCGGCCGCCACGCCCCTCTCTCCAGCGGGCGGACAGAAGAGGCCTCCCGGCACCCCACCGTTATCCCGCCTTGTCTTGCGGTGGTGGTGGCGGCGACGGCAGCGCGCGCCCCACTAGCGGGGCAGGCGACGCCGCGCGCCGCGCCTCTCGCACGCTACTTTCCCACGCCACCACATGCCGCAGCCGGCCGGAAAGAGTGCCGTCCTCGCCGGAAACGGGGAGCGCCCCGCCCCTCTGACCATAGAGAGGCGACGGCTGGAAGGGCCGCGGCTGCTCTGGCCCCGCCCTCGGTGGTATGGGAGGACCTAGGGAGGCAAAGAGGAGCGCGTCACTTCCTGGTACCGGTTTGCGGTTTTGAGGTTATTTAAAATACACGCCAACGAAGTCAGTTGAAGCACGTAGCAGCCTGGGGATCGTGTAATTCAAAAGGGACTAAACACTAAATGCGTAAAAGCCTTCAAGAACTTTTCGAGCAACCTGGGTAGGTATGAATGGAGTCGAGTATGAACACATACCGTTCCCGTCTCCAACCCACACCCGCTGGGCACAGGACATACGACTTTATGTGGCCCGAGCCCCCGGCACCACCGCAATAACCAACTCCCGCCCCCAGGAGTCACGACGAACAGATTTTTTGGAGGATTTACAAATAATTTATTTTCTCCTTGGAGGAGATGTAACCACTTAGGAAAAGTAAACCATGTATACCACGTCAGAGTTGCTTTTAGATACAGCCCACATCTAAAGAGTCTAATAACAAGCATTTGGTTCTTCTGCACAGCTACAGGTTTGGGGGTTAGCTTTTTTCCTTTAGTGGAATATAGGACACTGCTTTTTGAGTAAGTTTTAAGGCTTAACCAGCTACAAAAAACACTCTTGCATAATCACACTCCTCTAATCAGAGTGTGTTTTTTTGCAATTTTGACTACGTTTTCAAATGGTGCCCATGGGACTGATCTGTAAGTCTTAAAGGAATCCCAGCATTAGATGCGAACCTGAGCCTGTGCCAGCACTTCTACCCAATCACCAGCGCAAAAGGTCTTCGAATGGACTTTGTGCTGCACCCGAGCTACCACTGATAAGGATACTGAGAGACTAAAATAGCGTTAAATGTTTGTTAATGTTTAAGTGCCGATAATTCAGTTGCCACTTTCTAATTGGGACTAGCCTTCCTCATTCAGAAGGCAAACAGACTGCATAAAATGGTAACTGGTTTACATTTTCAAAAGCAAAGGATCAAAGCGTACAATAGCTATTGTTGCCCCACAGTAAGTACTTTTTTGTCTCATTGTTTAGACACACCATACTTGTAACACTTTAGTGCACAATGTCCTCCTTTACTGATGCATCAACTTCTATCTTTAACTTTTAAAACATATATACTGATCACAATTGTAAACATCTGGATCCCATGCAATTTTTGAATGAAGTTGCAACATTCTAGCTCCCGTCTTATTGTAACAATCATTGATATTGGATTTAAATCAATCACACTGTCATCTATAGTGAGTGCAAAGCCCTGCTCAAATCACTGCAGTAGTTACAATTGCAACACTAGATCAGAAAAAAAAATTTCTGTGAATGGCTGCACACAAAAGTTTTTGCCTAATTTACAGCTGCTACTAATCATTCCACTTATAAAACATTGCATTTCATAATTCAATTTACAAGTGAAACAATGGAGAAACAGCAAAAGCAAGTTCAGACCAGTGAAATGAAAAATATTCTTGCAAACAACACTGAAACAATGATCTCTAGGTTTTGAGGAATGAGTTTGTTTGGCTTTTTTTTTTTTTAAATCAGACTATTGCAACAACATGGTGGTGTCACATTGCAGTTCCTCTAAAAGGAGGAAGCAATGATACACACCTAAAACCTGCAGTTAGTGAAGAAAGTCTGTAAAGTAATTTTGAGTCTAGTGTTCATTTAATCTTCTTGAAGACTTGAGAGCATTCAGAAAACATTTTAAATTAGAATATGCATAGAAAAGCAAGAAGTTACTATCGTAGTTTACAAGAGAACATCACAAATACATTTAAAGAGTTCACAAGGAAGTACAGCCACGGTATTCTTAGTAAAGATTCTCCTGGAATCCACCTTTAGCATTCCATAAGGTGTGGCATAAAAACAACTGCACATTAAGATTTTAAGGCCTACCTGTATTTGCTAATGGTGGGCTCAAACTCTGAGTCTCAGTTCAAAAATAGGGGAAATCATGACAAATTTCTCCACACAAGAATTTTAGGTATCATTAACTTTTATATAAATCTTTTTCCAGGTGCTACTTCTCAGTTACATCTAAATGTAAATTTTTAAATATTTTATAAAACAACAGAGTATTTGTTAATCAACAGGGTTCGTTGGGGTTTTTTTTTTTTGGTGGTGTCCCCACCCTCCACCAACACTTCAGCATTAGGAAAGTCATTTCCAACATCACTGGACTAAGAATGTCTCTTTCTTACAGTTATGATACTACATCATTTGTAGCTATGAAGAATGCACTGGTATACAATGTCACTATTTTCACTTGTGTACTCCTAATATCTCAAATTCCAAGTTATTAAAAAATAATGATGAAAATTTATAACAGTCACTGTAAATTGGGTATTTACACTATAAACAACTTCTATGACATTTGCAACCTTGCATCAATAGTTTACAATAGGTATTTTAAAAGCACCCTTACAAACAAAAGTATTGCACTGGCATCATAAAAATTCACAGTAAGTTTAACTTCCAGACCTTGGTAAAACAGTGCAAGAGCTTTTCATCGTGCAAGAGGTTTTTATCCAAACATTCCCAGGTTATTAAAAATAAAAATAATAATAATAATAAAAATCTATATTACACACTGCAGTGATTTTTCTGTGAATCGGGTTTGTTTCTTTTTTAGTTCTCACTTCTTAAGAGATCTAGTTTATGTTCTGAAATGGTAAAAAGAAAAAAAAAAAA
>VXBJ01005545.1:620063-664353 GCA_013400055.1 Nycticryphes semicollaris
TTTTTTTTTTGTGTGTGTGGTGTTTTTTTTTCCCCCTTCCTCTCTCTCCATAATATCTGCCCAAACATGTTTAACCTGTTTGGTTAAGTTCATGAATATTTCCGGAGGGGGAGAGGATTTTGGCTATCAGTAAGGGATGATCTGATTCAGACAGTTGTTTATGAAGAGATATAAAGTATTTCAGACAAACTTACTTCAAAAGGGAACATCAAATTATCTTTGGAGGTGCAACCATTTGTTACCCTTTATTCTACCTTGAAAGTTAAAATCATACCATTTATGTTATAACGTGTAACAATTACCATGTATACACTCCCTCTTTTTGGTTCCTCTTGAATTACAATTACTAATGCAATAGTACCAAAGTCTGTTTACTGTCACACTAGAAGCTACTGTTTACTTGGGAGAACTTGTAATAAAGGACTCTATATAATCAGTTGCCACAGGAAATAATAAACCATAGATTCTAATTAAAATCAGTAACAAGACTTGACATACTTAAAAATAATGGATAACTTTCACTACCAGAATCACATTACAAAAAAATACACATCTATGTACCTATATTGAAAACAGGACAGTCTACAGAGATGGCACATTATTTACTGAACTCAATATTTATCATTGCCATAATCTTTAGATGAAAAAGGTTAGGCATAGTCATTTACAAAGATAATTTCTTCTCTGCAAATATTGAACTCTATCTCTCTAAATCTATTTTAGAAAAAAATTACTAAAAAGAGGACTACTTTTCAACAGCCCATTTTCTAATTGCAGATAGAGTTAATAAACTAAATAACAGTAGCAAATACTTTAAAGTTGTATTGCTGCTGTTCTTTCCACCTCCTACAAGTTTTCTATCAAGAAATAGGTATCTATATTCTATGTCACTGCTGTTAGAACTTCCTCTGAAGAAAATTCTGTGGTTTTCACAAAAGATTACGATTTTCACATGAACTTTGTTGTAAACCAACAGTAGCTTCAATATTTAGTTTCAAGGAGCATCAGTAAAAGCTTGTACACAGTGAATCAGAACTGCAAGATCTTCAGAATTCTCAAGCAATTCAGAGATTTAATGGAAGCTGTTCCTTACAGTTCCTTCAGAAAAAGATTTTACATAGTGAAGGGTTGGGTTTTTTCTTTCCATTTTCAAAGCATTGAGCATACTTTTATTCTTAAAAAAATAGGGCATGTTAATGAACACAATGGGGATACTTTGAAAGGCTTGATGACCTTCAACAATGTTTCAAAGCTGGACATGTTTTTGTGCACTACTGGATAGTAGCACATCCTTTTTGGATGACTGAGGTTCAAGACAAGTAGTTTTAACTATTGATTACATATATGAGTTTCAAACTATCATTTACCACTGTGCCTCTAAGCTGAATACAAGTCAGCATTTCACTTTTTTATTGTTGTTCTCAAAGAAAGAAGCATTTCATGTTGCTAACGAGGGAGCTTCCCCTCACACGGGCTCATGCATATTAAGGGCTATTTCATTATCCTACACTTAACTTCTGGTGGTGTTTAGAGTTAGTCTGGACCAGTTCAGAACTACAGGGCTTCTATGCTTGCAGCAAGCTCTCTGCATGGCAACTCCATCACATTCAGGAATGCTGGACTCCAACTGGCCTTTCCCATTCTTAGTCGGCCACATGAAGTATCTGTCCTGCCTGATCAAATTTCCACCATCTCTCTCACTCGATTTCTGTTATCGCCTAAATTGAGAAAGGTTCCCTAAAACTTTTTTTTTCCTGTTAAGTGTCAGCTGTGAACAAGTGGTTTAACATGATTTTTTTAACTGACTCTGTTAAAAGAGTTTTCTCAAGTTCCCGACAAACTTAAGGATCGCCCTCCTGCCCTCAGTTTCCCTTCCACTGATCGCTTTCCCTGGAGGCCTGGCACCCAGGACACGCCCGGGGACGGGCCTCCCCGGCTCTCACCTGCCGGAGTCGGCGGGGCGGCCCCGCGGGCGTTGCAGCTCCAGGTCGGCGGCGGCGCGGGATCGCGACGCGGGAGCGAAGGCGGAGGAGAGGCGGAGGCTGAGGCCGTGCACCAGTCCCCGCAGCAGGCTGTCCCCACCACCCTTGGGCAGCGCCAGCCCCGCGTCGTCGCGCAGCTCCTCCAGCGGCACCTCCAGGTTGCCGGCGTACCAGAACACCCACCAGATGAGGCTGAGGAAGATGCCGATGCCGCCCGCGTAAATGAGGAGGTCGGAGAAGAAGACGTCGGCGAACACACCCGCCAGCAGCACCGCCAGGCCCAGCGCGTCGAAGGCCAGCGCTAGCCAGAAGGCAACCACACAGCGGCCCAGCCCGCCGGGGGCCGCCATCGCGGGGCGGGGGGGAAAGCAGCGCCGCCGTCGCCTCGGGCCGCCCGCACCTGAGGGGAAGGCGGGGCGCGACCGGAGGGCGGGGCCACACCTGAGGGGGACATCCGGGCCATGCCCCGCCGCTCGCACCTGCGCGCGGGGCCACGCCCCAGCGGCCGCTGAGGTGGAAGGCGGGAAGGCCACCGCCATCAGGGCAGCCACCACCCCCCGCTTATCTTTGGCCTCTCCAGACACGGCTGACGCTCTTGGCCGAGGCCCGGTTCCTACCACCGGCCTCCCTTCGCCAGTGACGCTCCCTTGATAGGCACCTTCCTCCTGCCCTCCACCTTGTTGAGGCCTCTGGTGCTGCCGGTGCTTCCCCCCTTCGTGAGAGAAGAGCAGGAGCAGGTGCTGAAGAGTGGCCTGTGGTGGCTGTTGGTGCTTTGGAGCCGAGGTGTCCCTGACAAGGGGTGGTCACTGCCTTTTCCTTCTGCAGGTGAGCATGAGGCAGACACAGCTAGACCCGTTCAGTGTTGCCAGTTAGGGCAGTGTCACCTTGTGAAGGTGGGGGTGAGGTCTTCACCTTAGTTTGCTCAGACACCCTAGAAGGGAGACACTTCAAAAAAGGGTGGTCTTGAGATGCACGTACCTGTTATTCTTCCCAGTAATGTTGAATTTAAGGGCTAATCCAAAAGGTGTAAGTCACATTATCATCCTTCATCTTACGAAACCTGCATGCAAATACAGGCCTCCATATCAACAGTTTGTTTAACAAGGGGTAAGCCACACCTCCAGTAAACTAGAGATGCCAAGCCAATGGCAGGTCTGACAGGACTAAGAGCATATGCATCTTCCACATGTTTGTAAAAGCCCAGTGTGCCAAGGATGATGCCACTGAGGAAGACAATTCCTCCAATGACAATGAGAGCTAGTGTTGTACCATAAGACTGCAGACTCAATTCCTATCATAGCACTTGATTCCCTTGTCATTGCTCCTGCTGAACACTGAGAATCAAGACCAGGTAAAGCCACTTCTTCATTAGTGACTGACTGTGCTACTGACATTATTCTATAGGAGACATTCTTAGGAAATGACAAGCTGAAATCCTCTTTAAAAAAAAGTTGGAATCATTCTAAGTAGAATCATAGAATGTTTAGAGTTGGAAGGGACCTTAGAGATCATCAAGTTCCAACCCCCCTGCCATGGGTTTCAACAATAAAATGTTTCACTTTGAGACATAATACCACTTCTGTCTTGGGAAGAATTAAGGTACCAAAAAGCCTATACTGCTATTCTTCCTGGTTATTTTCAGGTATCTTCTGGATTTTAAAGTTTAAACTTTGCTTCAGTAAATCATCTATGGTTGTACTTCTGCCTCACATTGTGGTGTTAAATAACCTTCTAACTTCTGCCCTTCTCAAAAGTGTAAGATAAAGACAGTAACATATCAGCTATCCAAGTCTGAGTGAGGTTCACGTACCTTAGTCTATGGGAGTTTATTCTATTAGAATCAGAATAGCTCTTAGAGGTCAAGCTAATTTTAGGATTGCGTGCTTATCCAGATGCCAGTAGGAATTCTAATAATCATATACAATCCTAAGAGAAATAATCATGACCATTTTGCTTAATCTGAAGATTGCTAGAGTGAGAAGGCAGATCTAATTCCAAATATAACAAATATAAATTATAAGAACAACAAATACTGATGGATATTTAAACATAAATCAGTATTAACAGTCTCAACTCAGTTTCTTTGGAAAAAGAGCTATTTAAGTAATAGTTTTAGCCAGGTGGTATTCTTATTGTGTGCACCAAACTTCCCTCTCCAAAGGGCCCAAGATATAATTAACTCCTACAAAATCAGTGTGCGAACAAGTTTCTGTTATCTTCTCTGCATTCCTTCTGCTAAGACTTTGGTTTGATAGTATTCAGATATTTGTTTTATTATTAGCTGTTATTCTTCCAAGTACTGCTGAACTTAAGGGCTCATCCAAAATCTGCACACAAATACAGTGATTTCTATAAGCATGTCAGAAGGCTAACAGACTTACAGACATAAACTAGTTTATGTCTTTCGTAGATATGATTTTTTCTTTATCTGTCAATGGAAATTAATTTTTTGAGCAAGAGCTCAATATTGTTCAAAACATGACACTGCTGAAGCTACTATCACATTGAATATATCACTATTTGATTTATTATTAAAAAAAAAAAAAAACAAACCCCACCACACAGCAATATAAGTCAGAGTAGAAGTTAATGTGGTTTTTAAGTTTTTCCTCTTTGGCAAAAAGAATAGCTTAGCAAATTTTGGGGGGAGGAAAACAAGGCGCTTTTGCTTCAGTTGAGTAATAAGTTACAAGGTAGCTGCACTGACTGAGCTGTTTCACAGTAGTACTTGAGTTTATATTTGTGAGGAACATCAGTTAGTTCCCACTTTAATACAAACATGGAGAACAATGAGCAATACAGGGTAAATCCTAGTCAAAACCACCATACCATGTGCTACTAGAGAAAATATTTTAGTTGTAGCCTTATTTTAAAACTTTCAAATAAAAGCAATAGCTCCTTGCAGAAGCCTGAACTGAATCTAGTTAAGAGTTTAACTCTTACAAAAATTTTAATAATAAACAGAATCCACCTTCTTTTTAAAATGAGAATGTTGATATTTTGAAAGTTACCAACTTCCTCTTCCCTTCTAGCCTCCATACAGCCACTTCACTTTCAGTACTCCTAAAAAGGACATGAACTTGCACACGTTAATGATAAACACAAAAATTTTGGCTGTTACCCAGTCTCCACAAAGCCCTCAATGCAACAATATGTGAGCCATGTAAAGAAAGCACTGTTTGTTATTTCTTGATGTATTTCAAGAGCTTAGATATCCCTTGACAATTCCATATATATATATATTATTCTACACTGTTAATATAGAAAAAGTTAACAGATACATTTTTCTATTGAAAACCAGAGAACCTTAGCTAAGGACAAATAGTACTCTTCAAAATGTTGCATAAGAATTTAACCAAAGTCCCCTTTCTAAATTCAAAATTATGGGTCTTCTGACAGAACTTGTGGTCATACAGATTTATTGTAAGACTGATAATTTTACTAGCCATATCATAATTGGCTTTTACAGGTCATTCCTCCATTATTTCCACCTTCAATTTTTAAATAAAATAAAGATTGCAAGGTTAAGTATATAGTGCCTTCAGTAATTATTCTGTTGCCTATTAAACCTCGCACCTTCTGTTTCTAAAGTCAGTTAGAATAAATATCACAGAAATAAAAATGGTTGGTCTCTAAGAATTTATACACAAACATACCAGATTTGCTTTAGTCTCTTGATGGTTATTTCCAGAAATGTCCTTACAAAAGCACCAGCCATTTATGTAAGACTGAACTTAATACTCACCCCTGTGCCTTACAGAGCTAAACCAGCTCAGCCCTTAGGTAGGCGTTTTCCTTTTTAGCTGCTTCTGCCAGAACAGAAAATACAAATATCTTTGTTACAAGAGCATTTGTACCACAGAAGTGAAGTGGTGATTTGGTCCTTAGAGCTTGCCAGTTGAAATTAGTTAATTGGAAACAATTGCATTTCACACCTGATTTGATTCTGTAATGCATCAGCAATCGGCATGGTTTCAAACCGAACAAATGTTAGTTTTTTGTATTTCCTCTGTTTCTTGTTTGGCAAAGTGACAGTTTTTCCCGGGACTCTTAAACAAGCAAGAAAAACATTACTAATAGTTTCCTGAATAAACACAACAAATTTAACTCCATTGTTCAACACTTACCTTCAATCCATACAATCTGCTGAAAAGTTGAGAATTATCTCCCTGCAACAGCGTTAACTTACTGCTTCTGAGCAAGGGTGGCTACTGCCAATACCTCCAAATGAAGACCTGTGATAGCTCCATCAAATTATTACTCACTGATTTTCTGAATTCTACATATATTTTAATAAAAGAGTACGTTACTTATAGGGAGAATAAAAATTGTATCAGCAGTTTCATATCTTGGTTAACCGTCAGAATCCCAGACAGTAAGCAACATGAAAGGAATAAATTCTGCTATACACTATATGTATGTGTGTATATATATATATATATATATATGTACACTTTTCCCCCAATGGATTAGTTTGTAGTTGTGCCAATTGGATGCTTTATGTATCTTACCCAGCTGTATGAATTCCAGTGCTGCTATCAAAGGAAAAGCAGTCCCAACAGATTGGCTCAGGGAGCTGCAGAATTTCAAGGCTTGTTAATATTTTCAGTGTGAAGGACGTGTTTTTCCAGCACCTACAAGCTAGTACAGTTCACTAGCAATTACTCATACAAAAGTTATAATCTTAATTTCATATTTTTCTGCACATCTACAAATTAAGAAACATTTTAACATGAATGATTAAATACAAAAGCACATTTCCAAAAAGAAGAGTTCTGTATCTATTCTCTTACTTCTCTATTACAAAAGCAAAATAATATTCTGCATCCCAGACCACAAAGTGATGCTTTTTGGACAAGATCGAATATTTTTGTTAGTATGGATCTAACAGGGATCACCGAGTCAGGCTTGCTTTTTTGGCTCTCATCAATTTGCTTCTTGATTAAAAAAGGTTTACAGTATTAGAACAAGAGGTCATGGGATAGAGAAAGATCACATCATGGATCAAACAGAACCTTTCTATATACTTTAGTGTTTCTTTCACCCTTTCTATTTAGAACCCATTACTTTCTAGGTAACAAATCTACTGATGTCCTAACTAGGAGATGGGATGGTTTTTTTTGAACTCTGCAAATTAAACTAGTTACATACTGTTTGATTAACATTCTTGTCTCTTATGACTTTCTCCTATCTGGATTTGAGTAAAGCACTGCTAAAAAAGATTTTTACCATTAGGACTTTTTGTCACAAATCTGCTTTGTATCCTCACTCTGAGAAGGATATGAAGTAATCATACAGAGAGCAACCGTTTGGTTATTCTGTAAAATTTCAAATATATAAACTTTCAGTTCTGCCACGTGTATTTTTTATGCCTTTACTGGACCAGCTCACCTAACTGGCATACCTGAAATTCATACAGGCTTTGGTGTTTTTCAGAAGGAAGAGACAATAGTATTGTGACCAGGACGCAGGGATACCCTCAATTGCTCTGGTAGCAGAAATAAGACCCAAAAGTGAAGGTAAGGAGATTTTACTTGACATCATAAAGAATAAATGGTCAAAGCATACGATAAAAGTGTATGTGCTTTTTTTTTTTTAAACACACAAATGCCCTAGGTAAAATAGGTAAAAAATACATTAAGTTCGACTTGGTATCAGGCTAAATTAAGTATCTGGAATAGGATCAATAGCTGTCAGCCTGTTTTCACTTTATTAAACATTTCAAGAAAAAACAGCAGCACCTATTTCACATTATAAATCACATGTTAAGCAGATTGCTGCTTTTGGTATACATGCTTCTTGCTGCAGCCCTTGTCTGTTCCAGTTCTAAGGTGTACTTTAGGAAGATGCAGTATTTCTCAGCTTCTTTTCCCAAGTAGCGCCCTCCCTGCCCTTTGATACTTAAAAGAATCTGAGTGTTTTTAGTTTGGGTCAGGAAGAGATAAAAGTTAAGAAATAGAACCTATTAAGATTGTGAGTTTATTTGTTTCAGCTCATCAGTTAGAAGGAAACACAAAGGAATGATTACAGGTCTCAGTGGAAAAAAAAAGCTCTTGGGATCAGATTTTCTTAAGAAGGTATTTTACTTCATCAATATATTTGTTTACTAAAAGGACACTACTGAATGACTATATCAAACACTTTACAAGAAACAACATTCATGCTGACTGTTGCTTGTGCACTTTCTTGGGTGCTTTGTTTGGTGTTTTTGAAGACTTCTTGGCTGACTGTATTGATTTGCCAGCTTTAGGTGTTGCAAAAGACTTTGCTTCAGGCTTTTTGGGAGTCTTTTTCATCTCTTTTTCTTTTATTGCTTCCTTTGGCGTGCCAAGCTGCTTGGCTTTTTTCTGTTTTGTTGACATCTCCAAGTCTACAAGCTCTTCTGTAACTTTAAGTTTTGATTTTGGAGTCTCCAAAGCTAGAAGCTGTTTCTTTCTCTTACCACGGGGTGTTTTAGTTTTCTTGCCCAGGCTGTCATCTTTTTCTGGACGTGCTTCCATTTTCTATATTTAAGACACACAAATAATTACCCTTCCACCTAAGAAATATCTCTACTGTTTTTCAAGAATAATAATCAATGAAAATCATTGTAAGTGACAAAT
Source organism: Nycticryphes semicollaris (assembly GCA_013400055.1). Lineage (NCBI taxonomy): Eukaryota > Metazoa > Chordata > Aves > Charadriiformes > Rostratulidae > Nycticryphes > Nycticryphes semicollaris. The sequence continues at coordinate 628,648 of VXBJ01005545.1, forward strand.
ATTTTCTATTGACTAAACTCTGCCCTAGCCCAAATCATCTGTTCACATTTCAGTCTGGAAACAGATTAAACATAGAACTAAATTATGAAAAAAACCCAACCCCAAAATAGTAATAAAGTAAATAGATATAAACAAATTCAAGGATCCCCTTGTCCAGTGAAGTCACTGACCTCTGCTGGCAGACCTTTAAACCACAGTCCTCCTCTTGAGCAATTTCCAGGCTTAATAGACTGAATATAGATCAGCTCTATTTGAAGTTCAGCTGTAAACATACACACTGACCGCACTCCTATCTGCGCACTAGGCCTGGTATTCCCTAGAATTCATCATGTATTCCCAAATGGCCCTCATGAAAGCAAGCTGCTGTCATCAGAACAACTCACACAACCCAACTCTATCTGTATCACAGGTATCTGGAAACGGGGCTCTGGCAAACACATCACATGAGCTAATCCAGACCTGCTGCAGAAAAGCAGCTTGAAGCAACTTGTATGAGATTTTCCAATGGGCCTGTACATAATCATAGTTTTAGTTGGGGCAGAATGGCATTGTTGAGAGTCTAAGGATATGCACCAATCATGAATGCAGTGTAACTGAGTTGAATCTGAGTGTTAATTGTTTTATTCATCCAAATATTTTTCCTAGATATTTGTTAAATGTGTTATCAGTCTGGTTGTTTTGCAAACAGGTTAAATGACATGATTCGTATCACCTCCAATACTGACAACAAAGCTGTACAGTATTTCATGCAAGCTGCTAGCTCTCAATTTATTTTATGTGATTGTTAATGTTGCATGTAACTATCTGAGAGAATGTTAGTTGTTTTGCACTTCAGGCAGGAAATTATACATTAAAAATTAAATTTACAAGAAATTCTTAATTTAAAATTTTACGATTCACTTGACTAAGTATTAAACTGCTCTGACTTCAGGCTTGTTATTTGACCCAGTCAAAATTATTGCTATTCAGAAAAATACATAAAAGGACAATAACCACTACCTTCCTTTGTCTGTAAGTGGGGGTAACTAAGAAATAGGAAAACACTCAAAGCCAAAAAAAGCCCCAACAAACTACCTCCCCAAGGCACCCCCACATACACTCAGCTCTTGCTTTCGTGATACATTAAAAAAAGAAATCCAATTCACTTGAAGTGTTTAACACACGCTCTTCCTTAAGGAGCAATGAACAATTTAAACAGTACAAAATCTTTAATTTTAACCAAAATGTGAGCTTCTCAATATTATTCAACAATTACCTCCAGCTCAGCTAAGATGGTTGTTTGCATAGGCACCAGTTGTGGAATTTCTTCATCGTCATCATGATCACCTGGTTCTTGGGCTACTTCTACCTTTTCTTTTATTGCAAGCTCCTTGGTAGCAGCATCAGCATTTTTACTTGTTGAAGTGACCTGACTTGAATTCAGTTTTTTAGCTGACTTCTTCGGTTTCTTCTTCTTTTCCTTCTAAAATTAATCAGAAGTACATCTCAGACAAATCCCCATAACAGTTCTAAATGTATAGTAACTGTTTCAATATGGTGAAAAATAAGATAGTCTAGCAATTTTAATTTAAATATTGTTGTTTAATACACCTGGACTGGTCAACCATACGTAAATTATGAAAAAAAATGCACTACTTCCAGGAGTTTATAATAAACAGCTCATAAGTAAACAATAGTGATGTCCAGATTTCAGTCTTTAAGTTGAATATATATGCTCCAAATTTATTTTAGACAAAAGAACATAAGCAGAAGTCAGTCCAAAGGAATAGCTAATATTTTTCTATTTTTTGCAAAAACAGGTAAACCTGCCCTCATACATAAAAATATGTGAGCTCATGAATTATTCAAATACCACTGATTAACAAGTACATAATGGACGAATAGTCTGTATCTGTATGTTAATGAGTGTATTTTTAGAAGGCAAATATGAATAAACAATACAAGCACGAGTTTTAAGAATGAATATCAGCTCTGTACAGTTTAGGACTAGAAATGCTTAACTTCTTTATTTCTAGTTTGCTTTACAACCTATCAAGGAGTTTCCATGATTTTGTTGGTATCACTGAGTATCTGAAGTGCTCAGCACCAGGAGTTCCTAACCCATTGGTAGCCATAAATGCCTGGGATCAACTGCTAAAATTTAAACCCAGCAGATGGGATACTACGGTGCATAAAAGGAAGGCAAAGAACTAGTTGTCCTGAAGTGGTTTTATGGGAAGTTTGAAGAATTCCTTTTTTGTTTTGTTTTGTTACCTTTACTTGCTTTTTTACTTCCTTTTTTTTGAGAGATGGCTGGCTGTCAAGCTCATCCAAGTTGGAGATATTTGCAGTAAAAATCGGAAGTGCAACCGATTTAAGTGTTTTGAGGTGAAGGATTTTCACGTTTTTCCAATTCTGCAACAACAAAAACCAGTGTGTTAGGTGAAAATAACAAGGCTGAATGATGAACTGGCTTGGCTTTCACACAATCAACCAGCAGTACCTTTGGTAACTTCTTAGCAATCAACTCAGCTGCTGCGATGATATTATCTACTATCTCATCAGCTTTCATTCCTGTGTGACCTATACGTGTTGTACTGAAAGAAGACAAGAGTAATATTTATGTGTGGGCAAATAAACATGTGTCAAGTTACTTGTTCTTAGGCATACACAGAAATTAAAACAGCCCACTTTTTTGCAATTATCTTAATGTTCATAAAGGATGGCTGGCTATTGCAGAAGTCTGTTGTAATAACAGTAAGAATAGATTTACCTGTATTAACCTTTCCGTCTTTGGATATGCAATTTCTGTCTTATATTACTAAGCATAGTACCAATCTAGATAATTTTAGATACACAATAAAAAGTTGTACAAGAACAGAATATTTTGGAAGCAGTTTTAACCTAATTTCACAGAAATATTTTTCTAAGATTGTGTGTGCTGTTTGACAGCAACAGTAGCCTAGAAATTCCTTAGGTATAAGAAAAGAGACAAAAAGTAAAACTTTACAGTAAAACCTCTTAATAACTAGAACTACTGATTTCCTGATACAGGTTAATGTTCAAAATGGCCCATATCTGGAATGGTGACTTAACCTCTTTTATTTGCACACGAATGAAATAAGAATCACTCATTTAAAAACCCCCCCAGTTAAGGTACAACCGTCCTTCAAGCAAAGGATTAATGTACTCATACTTACTAACAGCACCCTTTGTTGGTAACTGGGAGTATAGTCCCCTGGATATGTTTTTGTAGTTCCTTAGCAAGATTTCTGGCTTTCAAGTTCACAGATAAAGGTGCCCTAACAAAGAAAGGAAGGGTATTTTAAAAAAACTAACGTTACAAAAAATCCTAAAACAAACAAGCCAAACCAAAAACCCAGCCGCCCTCCAACCAAAAAAAACCCAACCAACCAAAATTTTAGTAAAAATAATCCAGTGTTAAAAGAGATAATGCAAACTGGATATACATAATTGGAAGACCTACTTTTTCCTCTCGTAAAAGTGTTTTCCTAGATGTGAGGGCAAGAGCCTTCTAATTCGGTCATCAGACAGAAAGAGATCAAATCTGTTCAGGAGGCGACGCTTTGCTTCAAATAGTTTATACTCTTTTTTGAGAGTTTTGTATGAGATGATCTGCAATGCAAGGCACAGTTTAGTCCTCACCATCGAAAACACAGCCTAGAACACTTCTGAGAACTGCACAGAATTAACTTAAGTAACTGACAGTCTACCATGATGCGTTATTTCAGAATGCTGAAGACAGTCCATAGAAAAAAGGAAACAGAAATACTTTTTAAGAATCAAACAACACAGATCTCATGCACAGTAATTACGAGTCATGAAACAGAACCTGAATACACAGTAACATCTAAATCAAAGTTAAATAACTTGATTGTTGTATTTTCTTATTTTATTTCTAGTAGCATAAACAATCCAATCCAGCTGCAAAGAACTCAAATTTTCTTTTACATTGTGAGATTTTCCAGTTGCTTACCCAAACTAAATATTGAACGTTTGCCCAGCAGTTACACCTGATTGCTAGAAATCCTGTTGAAGAAATGATTCTGAATAAATATTGAAGTTTAGAAAAACTACAGTTTGAATAGCCAGAAAAGTCTTACTGGGGATCATTAACTCAGAACCATTGAGATTGTAATATTAAGTAGCAGAAAACAAGCACTTTCCCTTTCTGTTGGTAAAAGAGGAAAGAAATGGCAGTACTGCACCACCATGTATTTCTCTTACCTGGCTAACACTTTTGATTCCATTCTGGATCAAGAGTTTCCTGTACAGATTTTCAGTCTGTTCTGCTGATAAATTTGGTTCATCCTTTGTGAAGAGGCAAACCTCAGCTGTTTCTGGTCGAATGCCATGGGGCAGTGGTCTACAATGAGAATAAGAGATGAACAGAGAATGTTAGGACAAGTACGTTTCTTCTAGAACTAGGTTTACACCACCTGCAGAGACCACCACCCTTTAGCAAGCACTACAGGAGCTCTCTCATCTTTGTCATGTCTGTGGTGGAACCTCTACTTTTTTAAGCACATATAGCTGTAGAAGTTAAACACTCGTGTAGTCAGGCACATTGCTGAACACATCAGTCCTGCCAGGAGCTGTTACCACACAGGTCCTGGGAGGAGGGACGACCATCCATGCTCCTCTCTACGCCACGGCTGATTCCAGACAACAGACAAGTCTTTGTAGTACTGAGGCCCAGATAAATAGACGTGCACTTTCTCAATATAGCGGTGCAACAGTTTTCTTTAACTTGTAATTCAGTTTTAGGTATCACAAAAGAGAAAGAATTTTTCTAATGATCTGGTTGTGGGTTAAGACAAAGGCGAGATTGATTCCTTGAGCTTCGTGGTTGAAAGGTGCGTACCTTGTGACTGGCACCCCCAAACCCAGCGCTGTTTGTGCGCACGAAGCGGGCACAGCCGAGCACCGGCGGCACCCGGAGCGGCACGGCGGTGCTCCGGCCCGACGGCTCCCGCTCACGGCATGGCATAGCACGGCGGCCGCCAAACCCCTTCAGCTCACAATCGGCTGAGTGCTCTTTTCCGAACCAAAGGACGGGAGGTACCCCCGTAACTACGCGGCCGAGGATGAATTTCTTACATTTTGATGACCTGTGCCACCCGGGGGACCTTCCAGACCGTCACCAGCAGCTGGACGTTCTCGCTCTCGTTGAGGAGCAGCGCGTTTCCCTTGGCCTTGCTTCTGGCGAACGCCAGCAGAGCCTCCACCGCCTTCTTCACCTGCAACGGCACCACCGCGATCGCAGTAAAGCCGGAACCGCTCTCGGTTCGCCTCGTCCCCTTCGCTTCCCTTCTCTTCTCTTCCCTCCCGCCCCACCGCCCGTGGTACCTGGGCACGCTCCATGCCCTGGGGTCCCCCCGCCATGGCTCCGCCAGCACCACGTGCAGCAGCCGCGCCTGCGCACAGGCCGCCTTCCGGGGCACGGCGGGGCACGTCCGGGGCGGACCGAGAGGGCTGCACCGCCCGCGGGGCACAGGCCGCGGTGGGAATGGAGGTGCTGGGTCCCTTCCTCCAGCCTGCCCCAGCAGCGGGGCCAGCCGGAGCGAGTAGGGCATTCAAGGGTGTACGCAGACGGGGCTCTGCAGCCTCGAGGGAGGGCGGCTGCGGTCTCTGTGCTGGCACTCTGGTGCTGTGCCTGCCGGTCTTACAGGGAAAACACGGGTTTCATCGCAATCGCATGGATTTGTTGATGGTGCTGTTTCAGTCCAGGCCAGTGTGCCACTCGCCACCTTTTCCTCCCGGTAACATGTTTAGGTGGCTGTGTTTAGCTTGTTGTGACTCAGGTCCTTTCCAGCAGAGCTGCTCCCCAGCCAGTCATTTCCCCACTCCTTCCCAAATGCAGATTGCGGTATTTGTTGAATATGGAAAGATTTGTGTTGCCCAATCCCTTCAGGCTGTTTAGGCCTTGCTGTACATGAGCCCTGCCCTCAAGGGTACTGATTGGTCCCCAGGTCTGATGTCATCTGCAAGCTTGATAAGACCATGCTTCAGGTCACTGAGATACTAAATAGAGCATGTCCGAGGATAAATCGTAGTAGTACTCCTCTGTTATTGGCCTTCAGGTAGAGGACAAGCCATCATCTCTGCCTTTAGAGCCCCATTGTCCAACTGGTTGGTCACCCACCCAGACCAGAATGTTTAGGTTACAAGAAGGTAGGGGGAGACTATTGAAAGTTGTGCTAAAACTGAAGAGAATGCCACCTGCTCTTTTCCCCTCACTTGCAAATCTAGTCATTTTGTCATAAAAAGTAATCAGGTTGGTCAAGATTATATGCAGTTGGTCAATTTGTGCTGATTGTTCCCAAGCACCTCCTTTATGTGCCAAAAAATGTATTCCAAGAGGACTTATTCCATGATTTTTCCAGGGACCTAGTGAGCATGACTGGTCAGTGTCTCCCAGATCTTCCTCTTGGTGTTTTCTGAAGGTAAGGGAACAGTTGCTTTTCTCCAGTCATTGCAACTTTCCTTTTAAAGATCACAGAGTCTTGCTCTGATTTCACCCAGCTCTCAGGATGCTTAAATGCAGCCAAACTAGACCCGCACTTGCCCCACTCAAGAACCATCCCACATGTACTTGTTTGGCCTTTGGCTATTACAGTCGCAGTGGAGGCTCTTCTTGTTGTCCTTGACGTGCTGGCCTGTTTCAATTGTAGGTGAGCTTTTATCCTAAGACAATCCCTGCATACTTGAGCAATGTTTCTAGATTCCTTCTTTGCAGCCTATCCCTGATTTTACCTCCTGAATTACTGTCTTTTTGCATGGGGTGCTTTCATAAACTCCCTGATTAACCAAGCCAGTGTCCTGATAGATGTCCTTGTTCTCCTGAGTATCAGGAGGGATTGTTTTTATCATTGGAGGACGCTGTCCTTAGAGACCTACCGCCAGCTTTCCTGAGCTCCTTTGCCCTTCAGAGCTGCCTCCCATGGGATCCCGCCTACCAATTATCTGAATAAACCAAAGTCTCTCTCCTGAAGTCCAGGGGCTGTGCAACGCCATGTGTTTTCCTCACACACCTCTCAGAATCTTGAACTCTGCTATTTCCAGGTCACTGAAATTGAGGCTACCACTGATTATTACATGCCAAAAAATTTCTTCCTTATATGTGAATAGTAAAGGCAGAACTGCTGCATCTCCATTTCAGATTAGAAATGCATTGACTGACTACATGCAAGTAGTTTAATTGTGGGAGGCTTATTCCATCCAGTTCCACGCTGGGTAAACGCATTGTTTTGCAATCATATCTAGGCCCATTTTGGCCTCATTCTCACAGTGCTGTGTGTGCCATGGCACCTTTGGGCTGTCTGTATTCATCACATGGGTGAACTGCTACCTGGATAACGCAGCTATGCATAACTAATGGTTAAATACACATGAAATTAGGAGTCTTAGTCATTCGCCCTTCTCCTCTAGATTTTTCTTGCTCTTTGCCTTTCTAAGTATGGCTTTATTCCTTCTCATCAGATGTCTTCCAACAAAATTTGTCACTCTGTCTGTGTGCCAGTACAAAGAGAAAGAATTTAAAATAGTCTCTTGGCAAGCTGCATTTTGTAATGATTTATGTTTTTATTCTGCCAGAATACTTGATATTGCCAAGACTTCCCCAGACTTAGAAAAGTACTGCATGATCATATACTGATATTAGTAAATGAAAAAAAAAATCCTGCAAAATGGAAGATTTAATTTTCTATTGTGTGATTTGTGCAAATGAACAGAACAAATGAACCTGGCTGAGAAAGAGAAGCTATGCTTTGTTGCCATGTAGTTGTTTGAAGTATTGACTGGAGAAATTACTGAAAGGCTAGGAACATGCAGAGGAGCCAAACAGGGCAGACTCATTAAAATCTTTTCAGCAGTGGTAGAACTTACACATAGGATATTAGTTCTGGTGTTTTATAATCTGATAACTGTATTAGCCTTGCTTCTATCTCTGCATATTTTAGAGCAGCCATGTTTTAAGAAAACATCAACATATTAGTGTGTCATGTTAAAACAAAACAGAAAAAGTCAGAAGACTGCGACATCTCTGAAAATAAGCCAGGCTAGTCTTGTAAGCTATGATTGAAGAGTATGAAGAGTATGAAAAGTATGACTGTACTGGGTCAGCATAGCATTAATAGGATAAAACTAAAGAGACTATTAATAGTGACTCACATTCAATTTTTTCATGTATTAGTCTCATCCAAGTATATTTTTCTTCAACATTTTAAATCTGATGTGACTAAATTGTACTAGATGTGATTTAACTGACTTAGTATGATCATTTTCTCTTGAAAGGTGTTTGACATAGCTACGAGAGATGTCTTGGAAAAATAAGTTAATCTCTGGGTATTTCACTTTAATACAGCATGCAATGAATATAAACTATAAAGAGTGTACTTTTAATTTAGCAAGTTCACAAATAATAGTTACTCTCATAAGGGAAATTAGGTTTGTTACCTTTATCAGTGTTATTGTTGCACACCAAACATATTCTGCTGTAGCCCTCAATTTAACCTTGTCGGATGAGGAAAGTATGTATTTTTCCTTGAGCCATTTATCACACTTGCTTAAATGTCGAGATTTAAAATTACAGAATTGCAAGCCATTCTACCTCAATACTTTTTTACGAGGATGTTTCTATATATCCCTAATTTTATACTTCCTCCTAGCAAAAGGGATGTAAGAGTAGCAAGTGTTTCTGCTGTAAACAGGTCTTTGAGATTTAAGATTATTCCCTTAGTGAGTGTGCATCTCAAAAGCTCCGGTTCCAGGAGCCACCAGATTATTCGATGGCAGATGTAAAAATCCCAGGCCTCTAGAAGTGTACTTCTCACAACAACAGTAGCAAAAAGAATATGCAGAAATTAAACAAGGAGTAAGTCGTCCCTTGCAAAAGAGATCTCAGAAGAGAATCTCCTGGTTAGATCTGGAGTTCAAGCACTAGTTTTCTTTACATTGTGTTCCTGTGCAATCCCAGAGTAAGCCTCTAGCTATAATCTAATTCACTTCTTACAGTGCAAGTTATTAAATTACTCAAAAAACTACTTTCTCAGAAGCACAGAGGCACCTGTCTTTGTGACACAAGCTGCAAAGTTTTCTTATTTCCTTTACCCATCATCAGTTCCACAGGCTTAACAGATGACAGAAACAGTCTCAAGTACCTTTTGTTTTCCATTCAACAGTTTGGTCTGTCGTATCTCTTATAACTCACATTCAGAAATATGTGGACTTTTTTAGGTGTATGTAACTGAGGGGAAATATGGAAAAATCCAATTTATGTTGGAAGTTGAGACTTTTTTGGGAAGGAAACCCAGTGAAAGGCAACGTATTATTAGAAGTTATATATACACACACCAGATTTTGGGTTTGTTAACATAAATTTCCATTTTATATTAAGACTAGACTTCTTTCTAGCATTTCTTCAGAGGTAAGGAAGTACTTTGTCAGGGTTATAGTGCATTAAAATAAACACAAGGAAAGAAACAGGTTCACAATATAAAATCTTCAGTAGTAACTCCAGTTTTGTTGGTGTATTTTTCTTTACCAAATCCTCTATAGGGTATACAAAAACAGCAGAGTAAGAGCCTTTAAGTATCAGTTCAGGAAGAAAACAGTCTTGTCTGGAGTACATTTCATCTGCTTTAACATCATCCTTTAAACAGTCTGCATTAAGAACCAAAAAGCCAGAATAATACAGAATCAAATACTTGGGACATTGAAACAATCTTTTTTTCTTAGGTAATATTCAGTAATAAACACTTATAAAAACACATTTATCATAATTAACATAGTTTTTAACATGTGGACTGGTGCCATAAGTAGTCGGAAACAGAGGTTCTTCACTGAGCAATTTTCGCTGGGCTTTTATGCCACTGAAAAAAAAAATTTGAAGAGGGGCATAAAATTCATGACCAGCAAATATCCCCATGGACAAACCTCCTTAAAGCAGCCATTTTTCTTACAACACTATTACACCATCATCAATAGCTTGTTGTTCAAGGAACAATTTAGTACCAGAATAAACGTCTCAGGAAATCGCTGCCATCATGTTTGTGTATCAGTTCCTGATTGTCTGCAAAGATGACCAAGGTAGCTGGAACGGTTTCAAATAGGTAGTTGATGGCAATTTAGTCAACTCACTGGTGTACCCATTCCTTCACTGAGTGTGCTTTATTTCTTGTAACTTGCAGAAACAAGTAATCATTTTCCAGTTGCAAAATAATTAGTACTGCTGCACATTTGGAATTTTTTTTTTCTTACATTTAATTGTTCCATGTACCTTCTGTTCAAGGACATACAAGGTTTTAATTTATAGAATTATAATTTATGTTTTTATAAGTTACATAATGGCTATACACTTAAGCCATACCTACACTAAAAACTTTGGCCAACAATCAGGGAGAACAGATGTGATTCTCATTGGTACTACACTGCACATACAGAATGCTGTAAATGACATTTGTACTGGAGGGGTGAAAAACCCCAAATCCCTCCTTTCAGCAGAAGCATGCTCATGGTTTTGCTGGTGTGAGTTACATCCACACCACGATCCAGGAATGCTCTGCCAGTATTGCAGACTAGCAGTTACGCTGGCAGCGCTCCTAGAATTCCTGTATCTTCAATCCAACTTCTATTTCTTCTTCCCCCCTCCTTTTCCTTCCTTTCAACTATTGTGGTTGCACAGCTCCTTTATTTTTTTCCATCTTCAAAGCAGTGCACCACATGTTTTCACAAAAGGAAGTATTCAAAATCATCATTTTAAAAAGTTTATTACACGAGTGAATCAGCAAATAGTATTTAGTTCAAACAAAGCCATGTTATCTTTTTTCTTCTTTCATCTAGATTTAACTGTACTCAGTAGTAAAAATGGGACTATAAAATGTAGAATGGAGATGAAATGAAAAAGTCAAGATGTAACCCCAGGACACTTCAACACTTCCACCTAAAATGCAGCCAGTTCGTGTAGATTTATGCCTTACATTTTCAAATCAGTGAATGCAAATATCTTATACCCAAATAAAAACCTCCTACAGGATAGCAATGTTTTTAATTGTATAATGTAGTTTCTGTCAATGAACTTTAAATAATTTAGCCTCCCTTTACAGACACAGTGATGTCAACTGGGTTTATGGAACTGGTAATCAAATGCACTGGATGGGATGAGTAATGGAAATGCTAAGACTGGTATTTCAACAGAGCACACGATTTTTTCAGTTTAATAATAAATACTCAGCCCAGCCTCAAAATAATGAAGTTTCAGAAACCCTCATTAAGTTTGCTCAAAAGTGGAAAAATTCTACTGGACCATTATGCAGTCTTGAAGAACTGAAAAGTTTAACAATTTAGGAATCTAAATGTAAGTATTCTCCAATAATGATCTTTGTAAATTTCATATCCACGAGCAGTCAAGAAAATATGTGGAAATCTTAAGGATATGAACAAAATAGTAAGCTTCTTGGCTTAAACTAATGAAGAAATTAAAGATCCAAGGAACTGTGGGGTTTGTTCACTTGGTAAGGAAAAAAAAAAAGTTAAACTCTGATTTTTACCAAAAAAATAAAAGCCCAGAGATTTGCAGACATAATAAAATTTATTTAAATTTCATGCATTACGGTAGCTACAAGTGTAGTCATATGAAACTGAAGGACGATAACTTCTTCTGTCCATACAATGTAGCTGTAAGTGAAATGAATGGGAGTTCCACAGTTACAAAGAAACAAACAAAACCAAAAAAATCCCAGAAAAGGTAAATCTGTTTCAGTTTTGAGTTATCTGTGAATTCAGATACAGTCACTAGACTGTAAACTTTTGAGGGAGGAGATTGGCTCGCCACAATTGTACAACTGAAAATGTTTAGCTTAAAACATTCTGAAGAAGCTCTGAAGATACCTTTTAATACTTACTACTAGTACTCTGGGAACTGAAAAAAAAAATAATCCATTACCCTTCATCCTAATTGTTAGAATCAGGATAGCAATTGTAGACAGTCCATTTTCAAAGTGCAGCTAAATAGGGTTTTATTATGCAGCTCCTTCAAGTTGTACTGAGTAAGCTTTATTTGGAACCAGTTTTGCTTTATTTTCTCAAGGAAAACTTCACTGGTCCTCATAAGCTTACACTGCTTTTTGATATGCAAAAATTTACAGACTGTGCTTGATTCTGACCCTCCCATATTTCAGTATGTGCAAACTCCTAGGGATTTAAATAAGTCTTTCTCCCTCTCAGTTCAGGCTGATCTTTAAAACAGCAAGAATTATCCAGCCCTCCAAATTAAAGACAAGGTGAACTGAGTAACTTATGTAACTGGCACTTTTTAATTGGCCCAGTTCTCCCACAAAATGCAGCTCTTATAAATACTAACAGGCACTATTGCCACAAACTCTTATTTTTGCAAGTTTCACTGATTTACCGGTTGTTAGCATTTTCTGCAGTTAAGAATTTAATAATGCTGAATTTTTATAAAGACACAATCTGTAGTTCTAACTTTCAAAATTGACTTCCCGTGTCTAGTAATGACGTTAAGTCAACCTAAATTTGCCAAAGATATTAACAGATGTAAAGCTAATGAAGGTGCCACATTTGCATGAATGTTTTTTAATTTGAAGAATGTATTCAACAAAGGGAAGGGGCAAACCTAATTATTTTAATACAAACTTGGCTGAGTGCCCAATTGCCTCATTTAAAACTGTGTGTGTGGGGAGGCTGAGGAGTTTAGAAAAGTCCAAGTAACCAAATACCTAGGTTACTGGAAAGTTAAAAAGCTAATGCAACTGCGTTACATCTGGATAAAAAACATTATTCAAAAGCAATTCAAATACCGAAAAAGATTTCAAATTGAATAGTTTATTAACATGGTAGTCATCTTTGTAACATGTGCACACACACTCGCACACTCTGAATGATCTGCCTGGAAAAAAGGTCTTAATATATATGCTGGGGGAAATTAAACATTAAAAATCCTTTAGATTTTCATAATTATAGGCAATTTGTCCACATCACTTACAAAGCTAATGCCGAATCTTTCCAAGGAAGCAGAATTTGGGAGAAAAAAAAATTCTTTTTGGGAAAATTCAACAGTGGCATAGCAGAGCTCTCAATATGAGAAAGCTGACATAATGTGGACCTTTGCTGTGAAATTTGTCTTTGCAAAACATGGGGAGAAGTTTATCAATGGGCAGAAAATAAGAAGGCGGTGTGAAGTAGGCTTTTGCAGAGTCGATTTTCCTCACAGTATTGTGCGGGGTCATTGAGAAAAATGCTTAGTCCTTCTCTGGAACCAGTTTCAGAACTTTTCCAATTGCAATGGTCTTACCTAAACCAAGGAGATAAACAGTACAGTTACATATATTGTTAATAGAACGTGTAAGTCTCTAAGAACATGAAGACTTCTCCCAAAAACACAGGCTTTCCAGAGTATTAGAATGTGGTGGTGTAGAATGAAATCACCACCGTATTTTAAAAGCACAACAAAATCTTCAAAATAGTAAAAACTGCTGTTCTCACAGCAAAGAATACAACATAGTTTGTGGAAAGCCTGCTTTGTGTTCATTCAAGCAGAAGGCAAGGTAGAATCATTCTACTAGATCTGTTTACTGCTTTTAAAGAGAATTTATTTTAAATACGTCCCACACATCTGTGAGTTTTACCAGGGTGAGCATGAGTTAAAGACCAAAGTACAAACCCACCTTCTCTCTCCTAACTTTAGAGACACTATGATATTTCATACTATTGGTGGACATTCCAGGATGCCTTACGAAAACAGTGCTGGCAAATTTTAAAATTCAACCTTTTGATTCACACTGCACACTTCTGTACATTATTCCTCTAAAATAAAGCACTTTTTGTTACTAGCCAGAACTCTGCACAATGACAGTTTGCTTAGATTTACTTTTCCATTGTTACCCACGCAGTGATTTCCACCAGGCACCAGCATTTTAACGCCTCATTGCTGTGCATGATCTCTTATTTCAAATAACTGTATTTTTGTGGCAGTAACTGCTCATGAAACAGCCTTACCCTCATCTCTTAAGGTAAAGCGACCCATCTGAGGGAAATCTTTGAATGTCTCAAGGCAGATAGTTCCTGCTGTCCTTAAACGGGCAATGCATACTTGATCTTGTTTCACAAAACGGGGCCGTGTCTTACTTTTGTCTCCTGTTTTTTTGTCTACCAAGCAGATTAAGGCCTGTATAAGAAAAAAACAATTAATAACTGTGAGTGCTACAATAAGTTATTTCATCTTTCCAAACAAAACTGAAGTGGTCTAAGAAAGGAAATACATTTTAAAAAACCAAACCTTCTATGATTTACTGCGTAAGAGAGTCAATCATGACTTACCACACTTTTCAGAAGGCTTATGCTAACAGCTACAGCCATTTTTGGTTGTTATCGTACTGACCAAAGATTCCATTCAAGGCTGGAGCCTTCTTGCGTTAGTTGCTCTACAGATGTACTCATGACAGAACTTCTTATCACAAGTGGATTGTCTATATTCAAATCACAACTTAAAAGGTCACTTACTGTTATCTCAACTTCTTCAATACAGGTGTGGATGTGCAGCACAGCATTATAACCTGGGCAGATAATGGATTTGTGCTCAATTATCACTATCTGTAAAACAATTAAGAATAAGTGCATTTTTCCTTATTTCCATTATAAAGAGCATAGAATAATCAAACACAGAACTATATTGAAAAGTATAGTTGTACAATACACATTAACAAATTTCTGTGAAAATAACAAAATTTATAAGCGATTAAGTTGTTGATAATATGAAAGCATAAAATTGAAGAATTGGCCTGACAGTATCTTGCTTTCATGATTATAGGAACTAAAACCTTCATTGAGAATTTCTATTCAAGACAAATAATATTTTAAAAACTGCAATTAGTAATGTCAGAGTCTTAGGTATCTATGTTACTGTCAATTCAGAGATATGGTAGTGAATAAGAAATCTGAACTGAAACTTCAAACTACTGAAATTTAGATTTAGTGAAACACAAGCCAAATATTTCAATGCTTTTCACCCATCTGTACAGCAATTACATGCCAGTCATTCTACCTGGGCATCAAACGTGCGTCCAGAATGACACAGGTTGTTGGGATCACAGAGAATAAATCCTGGAAGGATCTCTTCCTCTTCAATTCCCTTCAGTCTGATCTTTAGATTTTCACCTGGGGCTACTGAATCAGTTTCTACATCATCAGAAAGGATTCCAAGAACTTCCACGTTGTGCTTAAAGAAAGCAAAAATGCAGTTTTCTATTGTGAATATTCTAGTCTGTTACAAAATGGTTTTATCACAAGATTTCAGTAAGTAATTCCAGTAAAGTTTAAATTCATTATATTCGGTTCTATAAGCTTCATAACAGTTAGAATATTTAAATTATTACTTACTAATATGTAAAATAGCATATTTAATGAAATGTGTTTTAATATAATTCTATAATATATATTCAATGGAAAGGAAATTTCAAAAATACCCACTATTTCTCAAAGTGAAATGAGTTTAAAACTTATAAAGAGATGAGAAATAAAATGGATGCCTATTTTTTATGAAGAAAGCAAAAACCACATTGTTGTATAGACTCATTACATTCAAAATGCAACAGTCTGAATACTAACACAATCCAGGAAGCCCTAGAATCCCAAAATTCTACAAGGTTTCTTGGAGAAGATGATAAAAAAATACCAAATGTATATTAATGAATACCTCCATGCAAACAAAAAAAAAAATGTATTTCCTAAAGTTCCTGTATGTTGTAACCTCTCTTCTGATTTTTGTATCTACAGAGTACTAGATATCAACAGAAAATAAATATTGTAAAGGCAAACAAGTTTAAAAAAGGAGTAGTTTCAGAAAATGGTCGGTTGTTCTGACTTCCTGAAATTTTAGTTTAATCCTCATTATCTGCCCAAGTAGTATTAAAAAACCAGGAAGTTTGTCATCAAAAGCACTATTTACTGAATACATTAAAAAGCCATTTGCAATTGATTAATTTCTCCAACCCTAAAATAACATGGGTATCAGATATACATCAGGTAGTTTTATAAAAAGCCACTGTCTGTTAAAATACCTTAAAAACTGAAAAGCAGCCAGAGTTCTGAATGCTAAGGAAGTGTAGACACCCCCCACCTCGGAAACATCACCCAGGTAAAACACGAAAGCTCAGTTGCATTCTACTGAGCAATATAAATTTTTGTGATTTAAAATAATTAATATGTTTAAGAATCAAGCTCATTTGTATGGTAGTAACATTTTTTTAGTATCTAAACCTTACCATACCTTGTTTGGCATCATCACCAGCTGTTGTCCTTTGCAAATAGAACCCGACTCCAACTTCCCAAGGACCACAGTGCCCATATCCTCCACAAAAAGAAATTACATAAAAATTGAAAACATTTTTCTAAAGAGTCTACTCTATTTATGACTTAACTCTAAGCATGATTACTTAACCCTATGAAGTAATTTAGCACCCCTACACTTAATGTTTTGAAAACTGTTCTCATGAAAGATTACACGTTATAAGTCTCATATAATGCTGAAATAATTTACTTCCCCTCCCCACCTCTATTACACAGTTGGAAATGTAGACATACCAAAGAAAAAAAACCCCACACCCTCTAAAATTAGTCCATTTACTGCTTTCTGATAATAGTCAATTTATACTTTCAACCCTATTATTTTAATTTGTACCTTATATTTATCCACAATTGGCAGCCTGATTGGTCCATCAACTGAACGGTTGAAGTTTGGCAAATTATCCAGGTATGGAATAAATGGTAATCCACTAAAAGAGCAGAAGGTATTTTTTTCAATTTTGTGAGCACCCTTCTATTTAAAATTACTCAGAATGAATAAATGCAGTCCAACAGAAGGAATGATTTTCATTCTATCATCAAGAACAGTGACTTCTAAGATAGTTAAATCTATCATAACTTCCCATCATTACTGTGCACGTTACCCTAACATGTTAATACCCAGGAACTGCATGTAGTTTTTAAGTTATGTTACAGTCACATTTTATACAAATTAGTTATTCCTTTGAGAATCTTGCTTGATGTGTAACATGGTTTGGATCTACAAAGCTAAAGAATACTGCTAATGCTATTACAGAGTCTACTAACTTCAATTGCTAGTAAGCAAATGCTTTTATTTGGCTCATTGCAAGGCTGTGTTCTTGTTGCCCTACAATACAATCATATTTTCTCCAGCACTTTAGAGCACAGCTGCAATACACCACGCTGCACTTTTCCCAAGCTTCACTGTAACATTTACTTTTATTGAAATACAGCAAATATACGGAGTTGCTCAATTTAAGATACATACATATACCAAGGACAGAATTCTGACTGTTCTTTAAGGTTTGCTCCAGTCAGTCCTGAGCAGGGCATGAAATGAATATCCTTTTTGGGATTGAAGCCAACTTTCTTCAAAAATGGCACCAGTTTCTCTTTACATTCCTCATATCTATTAAAATGACAAGCAGATCAAGATAAACTTCAAATATTCCAGTATAAAAAAATACCATGCTTTGGGGAAACAAACAAACAAAAAAACAACAAGAAAACCAGACATCTAGTTTTTATCAGTGAAGTTATTCTGTGAACAGCAAGCAAACATAACAAAGCTTAGTGGCCTACTTGCATCTTCTCCCCAGTCTTCCAGCTCAACTTGGTATTGTTTATTCTCCCTCATTCCTCTGCTCCATAAAGTATCATCAGTTCTCTCCGTATCCCTCAATCACTGGGCTGGGTAAGCAGCAGCACATGCTATGTCTGCTTTTAAGCAGGAGATCCAGGCCAAGACAGCAGAACAGACCAAGCAGACAGTTACTGAGGTCACACTGCAGGCTTTCACTTCAGTGGTGGCTTGATCTTCTCTAATCTCCTACATAATTTCCTAAGACTTAATGCTATTTATTTCTATCATGTTTCTTCCCCTCAGCCAGTTTCAATAGTGTCAGAAGGTCAGGGCAGGCCCAAGAAAGCACGACTGGGCAGGCCTTATTCTCTTAGGGAACTAGGCTGATGTTGTATGGTTGGCGTAGTCCCTTGTAGCTTTCCACAGAAACTGTCATGATTCCTGACAGCACAGCAAGTTCTCTGACAACTCTTATTACACCGTAGAAGAAAACTCTATCCAGTCATTACACAAGTATCTCTAGGGAAGGACTAAGTTACACTTTTTAGCATCCAGCTTAAGGGGGTGGGAAGAAAGATGTGACAGAAGCCATAAAAAGACCTAAGTTTTGACACTTAGGAAAATCAAAACCCTTTTGTAACATTTCAGTTTACGGTAGAAAATAATAACTTGGTCCTTTTTATTATTTAGATATTACATAATTGACTCCATAGTTATTTTTACCTGGCCTGTATCATTGTAAGATTCCTTCCCTTCCCCCTTCTCAGACCTACCATAAACCACTTCAGTATTTGCCCATTTGATTCAGCTTATCATGAAAGAACAACTCCAAACAACACAGGGTGAACAGGATAATGCTGTTCTCACCAAATATAAGCCAGCAGTTTAGCAGAAATACGGCCAAGCAATCAAGAAGCCGGCAAACTAAACTACCGAAAACAGAGTCACTTCCTTTTAGGTTCAGTAGAAAGTTTCCAAGTCAACAATTAAATTATATTAGAATGCATGGATTTCTTAAATATGGCTGCACCGATTCAAACAGCTGCAGTGGATGTTTTAAAGTAGTGCAAAACTTCAAGCTTAGTTGGGAGGCACTGTCCTAGGCACTATGATTCTGTTTCCCCCACAATTTTGATAACCTGTCTTTAGTCCACCATTCTTTCAGAAAAAACAGGATGCAAAAAATTAGTTACCAAAATAAAATAATTCCTATCTTTTAATGAAGTTTTTTTTTTAAAAAAATGAAGATTTTTTGGTAATATTAAACTCACCTTTCATTACTCCAGTTTACAGTTGGATCATCCATTTTATTAATAAGAACTATTAAATGTTTTACACCTGCTGTTTTTGCTAACATGGCATGTTCTCTTGTTTGTCCACCTTTCTCAAATCCAGTTTCAAACTCTCCTTTTCTTGCAGAAATAACCTAATTAAAAATAGAGATTTTAACAAAAACTCTACAATTCTCGCAACAGAAGAACTGACAATGGATAATACTGCCTTATCCAGAAATAACTTTAGGTAGTCAACTGGTACAAGCTTTCAAAACACACTGGTGTTTCTTCAATAGTATGCATTAGTTTCTGCACTGAGATGTAAAAATCACATGACACTTGCAGACAATTTCATGAAGCTGTTAAGTTACTGCAAAACCCACTCAAATTGGTTCAATTAATATTTGAAAATTTTGCCCACTGTAACTAATCAAAAAAAAAAAGCAAGCAAACAAAAAATAAACCCCCAAAGCTTAACTCCACAGTATATTCTAAATAAAAGAATCTGATTTGTACTTACCAGCACAGCAAGATCAGCTTGAGAAGCCCCTCCAATCATATTTGGAACAAAGCTCTTATGTCCAGGAGCATCTAAAATAGTGAAGTGTTTCTTCTCAGTTTCAAAATAGGCACGACCCACTTCTACTGTTTTACCTTTGTCTCTTTCTTCTTGATTTGTGTCTAAGGCCCACGAAAGGTACCTAAAAAATACCAAAAACAAACAACCCAAATATTCCACTTTTGTATTAACTGTTACTAAATTTATGCATGACGATTTGTTCATCATAAAGTGTCTTTTTTTCCCCCTGCTCAACTACTCTAACCACCTCAGCATTACTGAACTTAAGCATTTCCAAGACCGACTGTGACTTTTTATTGAATGTTTTGTGTACATATAGTGAGCTGTAGTGCCCAGTGTTAGCTCCCCCTCACACACCTAGAAGGATGCAATTCTAAAAAACACTTTTCAGTTACTAAGTTCTCCAGGTATGATCTAACCTCAAATACTTTAAGCTTTGCCTCAGTTTGAAGAACACCTCTGGATGAAATGGAAAATAATTCCTCTTTCTCAGCATTATTTATTAAAGAATTAGTTCTGATATGCACATATTTATATTATGAGAACTATTATTATTTCTCATTTATTTGCACACATTGAACATAAATTGGCTATAGACACCGCCTTTATTCCTCCCATCTTTGATACTTTGATCATATATCCTAATTACTTTATCCCACTGACCATTGACAAAAAAAGTTAGATCTAAGTTAGACAAACTGAAATTTCAAAAAAAAGACTATTTAGCTCCTTCAGGCTTTGTGAAAATTGGTGAATAGAAAAGAGAAAAAAAATGACACTCTCACTAAGGAAAAGTAGTAATAACTAAATTGAACTGGCTTAATGTACCAGTATTTTTCACCATTAACAGCGGCTTATAAAAATCTTCAGCTTTTTTTATATTGACTGGATCATGTCTGAACAGATATTGCTAACTCAGCTGACCTGCTATCAGGGAGGGAGCATCAGGGATTATTAAACACAAAAATGTCCTTTCCAGCTCAAGAGGTTCCCCGAGTCAGAGAAAGCACTGAACATTGGGAATGATGGATGTGTAATCACAGTCTTCCTCAGGCAGTAGCCATTTGATCTGTACCAGTATGTGTGTCATATGTGTTGTAATCATGACCTGTGTCTCTGGAATATTGTCAGCCAAGCCAAAGGTCAGGTTTCACTCGGCTAACACGAGTCAAGCAGGAGTCTATGCGTGGTAGCTGGATGGCATGTTCTTTTTACACATAAGTTTGTGTCTCAGGGAAAGATGCATTTGTGACTGAAATGTCAACTCTGCACTACAGTACAGAATTTTTGAGGAAAGTCCTGAAGTATTTGTTACTGTGGTCAATTCCTAACAGGAGGATGATGCTTTCTTGATATAAAGAACGTATGTGACCCTTTCTGTTCTTGCCTCTCACACGTAATACAATTAGTTCAGGTCAATGCCCACCCGTTGAGTGCTCCATCGCTGTTCTAATCTAAGGAAGTCTATAGCTGCTTCTTTTCCAGAGCCCTTTGAACCCTTATTTTCCTCCTCCACAGCTAAAAATTGAAAGCTTCCAGAAGGAAAATCAATTATATCTCATTTTTACATGAATAAACGTTACAGCAAAAACTCTTCTCTTGCTCTCTTCTCATATCTGCTAAACTGAGAGCTTTGATCTCTCTCCCTTAGATACTTCTCTGCTGTTTACAGGTGAAAAGAAATACAGATAGAATGACCCCAAGAGCTGCTCAAGAGAAGCGTCTGCCTTGTTGTCTAGTAAAAAGGAATACTAGGCTTACCAAAGTATCAGAACGTAAAGCATTGAACTACCAAAAAGAAAATAAAAAGGAAAAAAAAAAGCAGCAAAACTGTTCTAATGTTAATCACGCTGTTTTGTATAGTTTTATCTAAAGAAATACTGGAAGAAAACAAGAGATTCCTCTCCCCACACTCAAAATTCATTCCAGCAGGAAGCCAGGGCTAGAGAGACAGATACTAAAACACAGTTTTCCCATTTTTTTCTCCCAATGAGAAAAGCATGCTACTATCTTCAATAGGTTCATACCATGTTTCTCTGTTTTTTTCTTTAGCTTCTCTTTCATATTTTTCAAGTGTTCTTTTGTCAACCATTCCTGTCAAATACCTAAGGGGGGAAAAAAACCAGTTTTACGTAAGCAGAAACATAGTTCCAAATATTTAAATACTTATACAATCCCTAGAGGTTATTTCAGAAAACTGGAGCAGTCCGATGAATGCAGCAGTGAAATTTTTTTCTCCACAAAACCCCCACAACATTATCTGATATGTAAAAGTACATCAGTACCACTTTTGCAGAAGTACGAGGGATATATTTTTTAAACCTAGTTGTCAAGCGTTCTGCAGAGGCACAATTTGAAAAGGAACTACATCTGTTAAGTCGATTTCTGACATTAATCTAATAGCTCAAAATGAAATAAAAACTGGGATAGGAGAATATTCCACAAAAGCCCTCCACATTTCTGAAATTTAAAGAAAAATGGTTTTTATTTCTATCTTTTTAGCTAGAACAAGAAAACTGATATTGTAAGAGATCTTTCACTTAAGAGAGGTGAGTAGTGTACAGTTTTATTATATTAAATTTTCACATTTTTTCTCTCAGCTATTGCTACCTGATCTTCTAATAACAGTAATCCTCTTTTTATAAGGAAAATTAATTGTGACAGTAAATAAAAGGTTAATGACAAAGATGGTACAGGCATAATTTTTTTTCTTTACAACAAAGGGATAGTCTGCAAAAATGAAAGACCACAAAAAGCTTTAAGAACACAACACATTGTTAGGAGTGTTAAGAATAAGCATCTCCTTGTACAAGGCGAACGCTCAGACACTTCAGATAATAAAATGCTAATTTGCTCTAGTATGAACTACAAGGTTAAATGTAGCATGACAATTCCTACATTCCAGTTTGGTCAAAACAAAACAAGATGAAAATGCCAAGACAAAGACCTCCCCTTTTGCTGAGAATATTATCTTTAATTCTTCATGTACTGTTTTCCACTTCTTGGTTTGGGATTTTGGGGTTTTGGTTTTGGTTTTNAAGATTAGATCTCCTGGAATTAAGACATTCCAAAGACAAGCAGCAACTAAGTTGACAGGGAGCGTAAAATTTAATTATAGAATTATTAATCTATCCTGATTAAAGCCATAAAGAAAATATTACTCATCTTAGCATATTTTTAACTCACAAGAACAGGAAATCTACAAATTTTATTTAAGAGATTCCTTACATTATTTGTCCTCCAATAGTTGACTTGCCAGCATCTAAAAAAAAATAAATATTTAAGCCATTCAAAATTTAAAAGAAAAATCATAACGAAGAAATTTATGAACAAGGTAATCTAATTTATTTCCAAAGACAAATTTTTGTACGGTAATCTAAGTTTTTTTAAGCATATCTCAGCTTCCATTGTTTCCACAACAATTCATTATCAATGCAGTTACACTGAATTTTGAAAATTCTGTTTTCATAGATATAAACTTGGCATTATCCATAACAAAAAAATAACAGACAACAAGCAGTGATCCGGCGGAAGTGTGTGAAGCTCTTGCAAAATCCCTGTCCCTGCTTCCTTTCTCCCTTGCCCCTAACTTCTGTAGGCTGCTCTTCAATGCTGGATGCACCTCTGCCTTTTTACTTTGTGTGACTCCGTTCTGAGTTTACCTGCAGACTAAGCTACAGAACTTTTAAGGTGGCAAGAGAATTTAAAAATGAAAATACAGAATTTACTGTAAGACTCATGATTCAAAAATTCTTCTGTACCTTTGGCACTTAAGAGGTTTCTGAATCTTGTTGAAGCTACTTGAGACATTTTGCTAAAACACTTCTTTTAACCCTGCATTATGTTCACCTACTGTTTATAGCTCTACAATTGAACTTTTTGAAGAAAAATTTTTGAATTTAATAACAATTAATAAGAACCCTCCAAAATTATTTAAAACAAGCTGAAAAGGAGCACTGCTTTCCAATTTCTTTCTTTGGATCGTAAACACAGATACGTCACTTCAGCACTCAACAGAGCAGGTACATGAGAAATCATGAGCACAGACACTATTGTGTCCAAGAACACAAGCACTCTATCCTTCGTACTCTTCCCCTGAGAGAGCTTCTTTAAGGTTTTTAATTTTTCCAGAGCAGCTTCATTGGGATGAACACTCCTATTAACCTCACAATGTGGTGAACACATACATTCCTATGAAGAGCAGGATTAACTTCTAATCCTTCAAGTTCAAGATAACACACAACACAAATATCCAATGACTTCACATTCACTTACAACTTACCTACGTGCCCAATGAATACTACATTTACATGCTCTTTTTTGGGAGCGCCTGGTGGTGCTACAACAGATTTCGGTTTTGGTATTTCCTCCTCCTCTTCCATCATTTCCTGAGCGCTTTCTTCAGAAGGCCCTGCATCCCCTGTGGGACCACCTCCTAGCTCTGCGTCACTTGTTTCTTCTTTGTGGTCCCATGACTCTTCCGGAGACATTTCTGTCTCTCCATTTTCCACTAAAAATTAACCAGTTAGATGGTTATTGAAGTAGATAATGAAATTAAAAGCAAGGCCTATAGAGAAAAGCCCCTGCCCCAAAATGCAAAAAACTTTTATGTAGGAAAACAGACTGGATAGTTAAAGTGGGCAACTGCCTCTTGTTTCTGGAATAATTATTTCAAACGAGCTTGTGCTGACATCAGAAAACTATGATTCTCAGGGATTAAGAGACTTCTGTTTTATCAAGACAACAATTTTATGATGAAAAAACAAATCTGAAGGTGCACTCAGACCACCGCACTGGTTTGAACCCAGACAGAACATGCTATCATACAAAAAAGAAGAAAAGGGGAGGGATAACGTTTAAGTTCTCTCAAAAGCCAAAGGAGAAAGATACCATTTCCATGTTCTGATTGCTTATATTACTGATCACTTTAACACCTTTGTTAATCACCATTTCACATATATTAATGGGTCTATTTGTAATATTTTATTATTTTTTAACAAAGCACTGATGCTTTTTCAGTGTCCAAATAATCCAATTGCACCTGTCAATGCATACTAGTGTTCAATTACCTCTTTCCCAATCTAGGTATGTGACGAAAATTACTGAGGACCAAAAATGCAAAGGCTCAACAAGGCATTCTTCAATTTGGTTTGCAATGATTCAGCAAAAGCACCACAACAGCATTTTATAGCACTATCAAACAGTTCTCATCTTACCAACAGATTCTGAAATTTCCATGTTAACAGCAGCATTTGAACCTAGGGAAAAAAAAGGACAGATATTTGCCATGACAGTAAGAGACTTCTGTTTTAACAGGACAACAATTTTATGATGAACAAAGAAAAACAGGGTGACTAAATTAATCAAAGGATAGTTCAGATGTTTGGGCACTTGCCAATGCTACTTAATATACAGATTCAATTTTAAAAACCCTGCTTCATGCCAGCTTTATGACCTTCAATAAACCACTTGGTCTTTACATGCCTTGCTGGGCTGGCTATAAAATTGTAAATGATAAGCACACTGCCTTACAACAGCAGCATGAGGATAGAGAAAAGGAAGATTGAAAAGAGTTCACAGAGATTTTTGAAAAGGAAATTCTTTGCAATAAGTTTTTTAAAATCAAGTTTAATGGAGCTGATTTTCATACTGTCAGAACACAAAAAGAATTACCTTCACAAGAGGCTGTCTGCTCCTCTGGAGAAGTCTCTACAGGTGCACCTGCAAAGAAAAACGTTCAACTTGTAAAATACATCAATGTAACCAATTTCCACACTTAGACCTAAGTCTCCCAACTTTATTGCAAGAAGAATAATTAAGAAAAAAAAAAACACAAACCAAAACAACAGCCCATTCCCCCTGCAACCAGTATTAAATACAGCTTCCAAGCACAAATACAGACCACTGCCTGAAAGTTGTGAAAATAATACAGCAGTTCCCAAACCAATTCAGTTTCTCCCTCCATACACCGAAAGATATACTTAATGCAAGTTTTAAAGGAAGCAATTTTTCTATACAATGTATTTTACCTGTTCAGCCAAACACGTTGGACATGTTGGCTATTGTAAGTGTTAATATCTAACTGGTGTTTCAAAATGTCAAACCAGTTTCATTGTATCCACAGAAACAATGCCTGTATGGTGTCACAACTGCAGGGAAAGGTTCTGCCAGCCTCAGCTGTCAGTCTCACCTAAGTGCTACTGCGCTTCAATTTCACATAAGCATGGAGTAGAACACTGAAACAAGCTATTAAGAATAAATTCTTAAGATCTATTGTAGTTGTTAGGACCAAGAAGTGATAAACTCACTCATATGCCTGTAAGTTTGGCAGTCCTCTTAAACACCATAATGTAGTCACATCATTCAGAGGGCAACCTCACCAGTTATGCATATCAAAGCCACAGCTGTGTTTTCTGGATAGATCACAACCTTCTCATGCACTGAACCACGGTGCTAAACTACATGCTGAGGTATAACTGATTTTTACACCTGCTAGGAGTGATACGTTGCAATTAACGATTAGACCACTTGATGTTTTGGGACACTATTCCACACGATCAAGAGGCCTTCCAGAATTATCTCTAAAACTTTAACCTATTTAGCTTTCTCTTGGTATAAATTCAACTTCATAATTCTTTGAGAGCAGTTCATCATCTTATTTTTTTTCAGCACATACCAAATTTGTACCCTCTATTTAGCTGCACTCCAGCTCTCCTTCAGTCCCATTACAAAACCACAGCTCTTACAGCATTACTTGCTCTATATGCATGATGGGACCTAAAGATGAAACAAATCCCCTCAGAAGAACAAAAACATACAGAGAAGGACCTGATTCTAAGCCTCTTTGCTTTCGCGCTGCTTGCACATTTGCTGCAGACTCTTATGAACTGGAGCAGCACTGCAAAGGCTGGAGGAGGGCCAGAGGACAGAGCTTGCAGGAGGGTGAATGTGGGTCAGAGCACAACACCCGGTGACCAGCGGCAAACGGCGGAGGGGGCTCAGCAAGGCAGGAGAGGAAAGCGCTCCGAGCCAGGCTCCCTGCGCTCCTCTGCCATATCATGTAAGATCTGCACTCCAGAACCACAGAAATAAAACTTCAGCAGAATGATTCAATATCTTAAGTAAAAGCCTAAGAATAGAACACCTAGAGATTCCTTGTAAGAAACGATATATTACTCCTATTTGAGAGCTGGAAAACACTCAAATCGGCCAATTTATGAGAGGGGTAAGCAGGTAATGCAGAATCTAGATATGAACCTAAAGCCCCTGATTTGTAACACCTCAGAAGATTTCTGGCTCTCTCAAAAAGACTATGCATAAATATTTTCATTATCAGATCATTTCATCAAGCTTTTGATTTCACTCCTGAAGTGTGTCCATAATGAAAAACATTTTAAATGACAATATTTATGCACTTGCCCTGAAAGGGAAGCTCTACAAGTAGTTCAAGAGTTATTTAATTCCTTAGAAATACACTGTTGATTAACAACATTCATAACAACTCTGGTTTACTTTTTGGTCTGTCATACAGCAGGCACGCAGGCAGGAAAATGAAGTTTCTTACAAATAACAGAGAGGAGGTAGAAAACTGTTAACCTAAAAAGGTCCACCTGTTAAATTTCATGAGTCTATCATGTAAGAGAATCAATAGGCCAGTTTATGTATGGATCCTGGACAGTACTAATGCCACAGAGTCAAGGGCCAACAGACACTCAGTTACGGCCGGAGACACACACTAAATTCTGATCCCTTTGGTACACATGCTTATACACATACACATGGCTACAAGACACGGCAGACACGCTTTGAAAGAGGACACTGAATGACATGAAACATACGCTGTTCCTTCAAAGCCAAAAAGGAATACAAACTGCTCTCTAAAAAAAAGTTCACTGTAAAGAAACCAAGTGAAAAATAAGGAATCTTAATTCCAGGAAGAACAGTCTTTAAGTGATAAAAATACACACAAACATACACAGGGGTAGTTGAGTAGTTGTTTACTTCTGATAAACAATTTCAGGCTCTGCCAGGTTATTTCAGGCTCTGGTATATTGCAAACAAATCTACAAGACTTTAAAGAAATCTGACTTTAAAGAGTCAGATTTATCATTAGCTCTGTGTGGAAATGAATTGCCTGAAGTTTGCCTTAAGACAATCACCTGAAAAGAAGGATACAGTCCTACTGCTTCTCAGGCCCTGAGGTCGCTAAATTTTGCTCTCTCCCTTCTCTCCTACCAGCCCCAGTGCACGTGTAACTACTGTAGCCCCACAAAGGGAGCTGGTCTGACCAAAAACTGCACCAGCTTTGGGGTGGATGAGCACTCTGCAGCAATGTGTCACCTGGCTGGAAGGGCACTGCCCTGACAGAGAGCACAGAAAGGCAATCTCAGTGATTTCATCGAAAAAAAACACTTTACCTTTAAGCTCCAGTTCTGAAACACCTAGGGAGTCGTTGGAGTGCATAAAGAAGAAATGACAATGCTGAATCTAGTTGAGATAGGCTTACTACTTCAGACTCCATCTGGATTAGGCCATGAGAAGAAGTCCAAACTCCACACTCTCCTTGTGGCAAAGTGTTTGGACAAATACAGTGAACTGAAGTAACCTTTCTTACTTTACCCTTGGGATAGAGACAGTAATTGTAACAAAATACCTTTAAAGCTGAGGGAAACTGAGAAAGGTTCTAAGCAGTCCTTGTAACTTATCCTGATCTCTCCAGAACATTGCAGCAGATATGCAAAGTTTATCACTTTGTGTTTGCTGGAAGTCAGGAAAGTAACTAACATCTATGGTTAACACAGTTTACTGTTATAGTGAAAACATAACAGACAGAAAAACAAACTCAAATTAGAAAAACTGGTAACATTTCAAGTTCAGCTTGAAAACTCTAGATCCCCATCTCTGAAAATCATTCAGACAGCAATCTTGTCACAAGAGGGATTAAAAATGTAGCCTGTATGAAATCTGGTTTTAAAGTCAGAACATGTCTTAAATAATGCCAAATATTTAAGTAAACCTTCAAATTCTTGGATTTACACACAAACAATTAGATTTTACATAACATCCTCCACATGACGTCTCTCCTCAAACCATAAGTCAAGAACTATTGTTGCAACCTTATTCTCTGTACCACACGAAATGAGCAATTTATCTTCAGTCCTCTTGAACATCAGAGGCCTGGGACATTTGGGGAATATCTTTGTTGTGAACACCAAAAATGGATACACATACAGCATTTATCTACTGGTAGACCATCAGACAAGGACATGTAATTCAGAGTCCTGTCTGAATTTTTATTCCTAATATAACATTCACTGGAGGAGTATGCACACTCCCAATAGAATCCAAAATTGCACAACTTTTAAAACGTTGTGATTCGTCTCTTTAACACACAGCTTATGCTCTAAAGAAATACTGCACAGATTCACTTTGCTCGTTTCATTCACACAGCATTCTACTACAGCTGATGAGCTTGTTGTGTGTTACATCAAGTTTTGTATTTGCACACATTTTTGTTGTTCAATAACCAAAGCTGTACAGGTAGAACAAATTAAAAGTTACCACTCAACCTCCGAAAATACTGTTTTAAAACATACAAGCCAAAAACTATACACCAGTAACAGTTTAGAATGCTTGTACAGAAACACTAGAAAACTGCTCTATAATGAAATGTGTATTAGAATGAAGCAAGATTTTAATCTATAGAACAGTATAGCTGGTAAACTGGGAATCAATAGTAGAACAACTGCAGTTAAAATACACCATTGAAGTGAAACTCAAGGCTAAACAGTAATGACAACTTCCACCCTCGTGTGGACAGCAGTATTTACCAGATGCACAGAATAAGCCGACAGGAGTCTCCACGCAAGCAGATACTGCTCAGTGGATACTGGGAACTCCTCATCAGCAGTTACCTGAGCCACAATGCAAATGCTTTCACAGAGCTGATGAGAGGCTGTCATTTGTAATTTGCTGCTATGCACAGCAGCACTCCCAGCTCCCAGCCTGCACTGCTGCCAGAGCGATAAAAACCTAGACAGTGCTGGAACCTGACAACTGAGGTACATTATGGGGTTAACGAAACTGTTTGCACAACAGAGCATAGAGAAAGATTAACAAAAAAACAAAAAAAAAGAAAAGAAATAGGCAAATTCAGTTTTGAAAGAGGTATCTTATCTACAAAACTTGTGCACTGTCTGTACAGTGAGTTTGTTGTTACTCCTTCAACCACAGAGGCAACAAGTTGCTTCAAAGGCATTCCTGGAAGGCTGAAGAGCGAAGAAATGCATGACATCCACCTCAGAATTCTCATCACCTCTTTGTATGTGGGAAATTCAATACCCATGTTCAGTACACATTTATACAATAGTCATATAGTCTCAAGAGTTTTCATTAATTACATAACAGATTTTTGCCCCCTGCTTTAAAAAAAAAAAAACCAAACCAAAAAGAGTAAGCATAAAGGGTACATGCACCAGAGTGAAAAATAAAGGTCTGAGGCAAAAGCCAAAGCATGAGACTCTGAATTAAAAATACCACATCAAGAGATTCTTAGTTAAAAACCCCCAAAAATCAATTTAAGCAAAAATAAGTTGTAGAGCTAAACAAAGTATTTCATATTCAGTATTTTGAAATATACAGAGAAAAAAAGGTTTCCAGACATTCACTGTAATTAAGGCAGTTGCTTTGAAAATTAGCTTAAACCCAAAATGAATTTTCTTCTTGTCTCTGCTCTGCTTCCTAGAGACGTATGCTCAGCTTTTAAAATGCACCAATGTAAGAGCAGCTTTAATAGTTATAGAATTTTACTACAAGTTAGCTTAGTAAGAGATCCACCTTTTTCCTTCCCCAGTGAGGACACACCTTAAGTTTTGCTTATCTAAAACTGACATGCTTCTTCACAACTAAGTCTAAGAAAGCTTATGGGGATTTTCAGACAATATTGTGAAAAAAACATTTCCTTAAGGCAAAGTGTTTGTACTCAGTTGATAATTTGATTTGAGACAGCCAAGAAATCAAGCTCTGTATTAGAACAATTAAGGAATTCCACTCTCTAACAAAGATCTCTCGACACCCGGTAGAAACAGAAATTTTAAACAGAACAAAACCAAACCTAATCACCCCATGGATTTTTTTAGCAGGTTAAACTCAGGATCTTAACATTTACAGATAAAGGAGTACAATTTACATGTAAGGTCTCAGACTGTTCTAGAGAACACATTTTACTCTTGCATCACCAGTCCTAAACCAACTTGTGAATGAGAACCAACAACTGAAATTCAGTCAGTGGAATTTTCATATAGACTTCTTCAAAACAGTCATAAATGTCACTGTTAAGTTTGTCTCTGTTTTATTCCTTCATAATGAAAAACCCAAATAAAAACATCTCTCTGTCTTAGCTTCACACAATCAGCTGCTTCTCTTGCTTATGTGTTTCTCATCACAAAACAGGAAAGAAATCCCAACATTCTAAAAGTGGAATTGTAAAACCAGATTGCTAATAGAATCCAATAGTTATCCCAAATTATTTTGTGCTTATTTTGATAGAGCAGCAATCAAATTTTACGGTAGTATCATGCTTTCAAATACATTGAATCAGTAGTCCAAAACAGGGTGCTAAACACATGGTCAACAGACTGCACGTAGACTCCACCACAGTTCATCTAGTCCACAGCCGGCTCCCAGTAGGCTGTCTTTTATTGGAGTCACGCAAAGGCCACAAACGTGATGAATTATTCTATCAGGAGCAACACAATCCTGGCTACTTTCCTGGGGATAGCTCAGATGTAGACAAAGGACATCTGTGTAATACATTGGCACCTTCACTGTACCACACAGGTATATTTTATCTGATCATCTGGCAAGTTGGTGCCAAGACACACCACTTTTCTCCACACTGACCTTTTTAAAAGAGGTTGTGCAGCACATCTACTTAGAAAAACTGATAGTGATGCTCTAGATAGTGATGAGTCAAAGATTTTTTTCGATAATAAAACTTTGTACCATATACTGGCATTCACAATATGACACAGACTTGCTGTCACATCAGCAATTGGAGTTTACAGTTATGAAGCATTAAGAGTAGCATTACCAACACCTTACTTGTGAGGAAACATTCAACACATGGGTATTCAAGTGCTGACATGAGAAAAGCACTCAATCCTTTAATACAATAACTTCGTGAATGGCCGACTACCACAGACAAGACTTTCTCAGCAAGTGCATATGTTAAGTGCAAGTTTCTTGAGGACTGAATTGGTGAGGAGTTTTAAAGTACAGTAAATGGTATAGAACAAGAAATGACTAGTTTTGGGGAGCACAGTACAGATAACTCATCATCCTACTCTGGAAACTCCTTTGTTTCTGACTGGTAGTGGGGGGAGAATATATGGATGTCGCAGCTACCTACAAGGTAGGTAAAATTTATTTATAGCATTTGAAAGATGAAGATGTCCAGCTGCTTGAACTTAACTATTAAAATACAAAAATAACTACTGCAGGCGAGTGAGGATATTTAGGGAATGGAGCAACCTAAAGGGAACTGAACCTTCAGCCAGGTATCGGCTTGGTTCAAGACTAGGTGCGAGTTACCTAAACCTCAGTCTTAACAAAGATGTTCAGTAACTCACTTAAGTGGTCAAGAGAGCTCCTATATGAAGCAGTAGCACTAGTAGCACCAAAATGATAAACGCTATCTTTTCTTACGTTAGCTGCTATGCATCACATGCTTTTTGTTCTTGTTACTGTTGTACTTGTGACACTTGTTTCTTTACACAACCACTGCATGCTTCAAGTGATCGAACAATTCAGATTGGAAGGGGCCCCAGGAAGTTCCCAGGTTCAGTCTCCCCATCCAAGCAAAGTCAACAGTGAATGCTTAAAAATCATTTCTAGAAAAGAAGAAAAAATAACATAAAATACAGTAAATCCTATACAAGGAAGCTGTATCAATTTCACCAAGAATCCTGTGAATATTCAAGAACCATGACAGAAATTGAACCACAAGAATGCAGGTTGACACTGCATTTTAAGAAGTTTTTCACTTTTCTTGTACCTGAGATCCAATCAAAACTTAGATAACAGAAATCTTATTGATCTGAGGGCAGGTTGGTGGTGTGAGTTTAACTATACCCTTACACCTCCAAACCATGCCTTGGTGTAGAAACAAACAAAAAGCCACTCAAATGCAATTACATGCCACATAAGAGCCACGGTGCTGTGGTGATTGAGAACGTTTCGAGGCCCTAACACAACCTACTCCCCTTTCACTGACCATCACACCTCAGCTTAGTTTAGTTGAGCTTCCTTGTCCAGCAACTGCTGTCTGCAGTCAGCTTCCCTAGAAGCACAACTCATTCATGACACACTCCACACGCTCAGTGGCAGGAGCTGCGGCACAGCGATGTCTGTTGCAGACTGAAAATCGAGAAGCCTCTATTTCACATTTCTGATAGAATCCAATAAAGAGACTTTAGGCCAACGAGTTCGATATGGACCCAATTTGATAAAAGCAAGTCCTCGCAGCTACAGCATTTGGAACACACTGCCTTTAAGCCGCTCCTCAGGTTCAAAAATTTAAATAACATATGCTTTTTGCATATAATCAAATGATAATTTAATTCCAAACTAATTCTGAAACTATCTGCAAGCAAAAATTGTATTAGTGCTAAACATAGGTCAGGTATTCTCTCTAAGAGACAATTTGCAATCAAAAGAAAGCACACATAAAACAGACCTTCTAAAGTAAACTACTTGGACTGTAGGTCCCAGGAGTTTCCCAGTTTTAGGAAGTTAACACCTTGCTCCCTAAATGGCTTCTGTCAGCATTATTTTAGTGCTCTAAATATAAGTGATGGGAATTTTACCGAAGTTACTAAAAATATGAAGTTAACATGCATAAAAGGGAACGTGCATAACAGGGAAAAATACCCTACAGCCACACAATGGAGATCAGTTCTGTGGAATCTGCTACTACACATCTATCCTGACCTACGTCATTCTTTGAATTACTAAGGAACTATGACTCGAACAAAACCTCACCAAGATCCAAGAAGAAAAGCATTACTTGAAGTCAGTTATAGGCCACTTAAATTATCAAACTGACACCAAGCTTTTTATGTTCTTCCTACAAATCAAGATGAATTTAGCATCTTCCCAGTACAAACCAGTATTTGTACAGACCTCAACACAGACAATAAATAGAAATATTTTCTTCCTTGGAATGTAATGAGGAATGAGTGCCACAGAACACCTAATTCCCTATGGGAGCAAAAGCAAACTGGGTTGCTGAAAAGTAACCTATTCAGCACCATTGTCTCATCACATGTTGTTCCCATTTATTTCCAGAGCAAGCTCCACCTAGTTCTTCTACCCAGGAAAGTAGTTGTCACCTTGTACAAACATCTGCAAGGACAAGACTGTCAATTATTTTCTGTAACCAAGTACAACAGACCCAGGAAAGTACATAACAAGTATAGGATTCCAGTTAAGAAAGAAACTGGGTCTTGGCTAGGATGGGTTTTTTGAGGGTTTGATTTTATTTTTTTTTGGTCTTTGTTTGTTTGGGTTTTTTTTAACTGCAGATTTTTGCTTTCTTAATCTTAGGCACATCCAAAATAATTGTAGAAACTCAAACTTCTAAACCTTAAAGAAGATATAGAAGCAAGGTGAATTCTAAACAGGTAGATTATAGCACTGTGAAGGAAACATACTCAGCAACTAAGATGGAAAGAAAAGCTATGGTAATCACTCCAGGAGATGAGGAAGCTTTCAGTAAGGTCATCTCTAGTCTCTGGAAAGACAAACATCATCATAGGCCTCAGAAGTAGAAAAAAAAAGGGGAGAAAAGGAAAGCATGAAGAAATAAATATAATGAGCAGGTGAGAAAATGTAGTTTAAATCCTACCCCATAAAAATTAAATTTAGGAAGTCTTAGCAGAAACTTTACAAAAGTAGCTAGGGAGAAAAAACAAAGTTATTCTAATAACATTGAGAATCCCAAGAAAGTTTTCAGTCACAGCATTACATAGTTTAAAAAAGAAAAAAAAAAACAACCCCAAAAAAACCAAACCAAACAAGATGACTTAATATTTAAGTTGCAGTGGCTGGAAAACATACTAGAATGGATTTGGAAGATTATTCAACGGTTCATCACATGCTCAGCACAGCCTCAAGGTACCTACTCTATCTTTACACCTGTGAACCTAACCATACACATTTATTCCAAATCCAATCCAAGAGTCTGCCCATGGCTTCTCAGAAGTCTATTTTAATGCACTTACATGTTGCCTGCCCACAGCGCACATGAGCTACAGTTATGATAAAAATCAGGAGTGCTGAATAGCTGTACAGAACAAAATCCACCCTTTGCTCTACCATAAAAATGGGTTCATCTGTTACAAAAATTTTAAAGCTTCATATATGAAACTCAAATATTTTAGCTGCTAATATCTGATAGCTTTAGATACTAGGGAGAGCAATACTAACTAATATATTAAATAAAAACACAATAAATATTAAGCAGCAATCAACAGGAAATCATGACATAGTGTAACAAGTAATCACTTCAGTGAAATTAAGTTACTAGAATCAGTATCTGAAATAGTAGCTTGTTTCATATTGTACAAATACAGAAAATTACAGAAAAAAATAGGAAAGTATTAAACTATCATAGTCAATCAGGAGTCAAACTCCTTAGCTGCAGGAGCAACATTAAAATACTACCATGTCTGACATATGGAAGGACCTTCAGTTTGGAGCTGGAAATTATAAAGTAGCTCTCCTTTAATTTCCCCTGTGCAAAGTAAATCTAGTATAAACATTGGTTAAGTACACAAAGATCCTTTGAAATTAAAAGCAGGGTAAATTTCAAGTCATTCCATTGACTGAGGCCACCTGGACCCCCCCCCCTCACCCTTTCCTACTGATCCTTTATCAGTATTATATTAGAAAAAAAATAACTACCTGATATAGTCTTCAAAAAGACATTTAAGATACACCTGAACCACTGGTGGCTGAAGCAGATCTGTTCTCCTCAGCAACACTAAATTGGTTACCACCGAAATCCTTGACAACTTCTCTAGTGCTTTAGGAAGAAGGCTACGTGGTTTCCTCTCGTCATGGGCGACACTTTCCCAGTAAAGCTACCGGGGAAACAACCACAGGATCCACGCACACCCCTCTGGCTGCTGCCCCTTGAGCACCACGGC
>VXBJ01005545.1:1332496-1409130 GCA_013400055.1 Nycticryphes semicollaris
TTGGCTCCAAAGCTCTTCTAAATTGGATGATACAGCATGCATCAAGCAGTAGAATAGCTTCCATAGCAACACACACTCTCTCTCTGCTTCGTTATTTCTAGGGCATCTGTCACTGACTCTGTTCCCTGAGAACAGTTGCAGGGAGTGAAGGTTGCTTGCAGACTTGTAAACAGCCACCTACGTTATTTCAGAAGTGCATCTGTATTAGGTGTACCTCACGAGGGCAGGCAGCAGCAAACTGCTGTTCCAAATTGATTATAATACAGATTTTTATTTCCCAGCATCTCCCAAACAAAGACTTCAGTGCAGTCTACAAATAGCCTACAAAACACCCTGCAAGAACCCAATATTATAGATTAAACTTTCTGAAGCCAGAGAAATTAATTATACAAGACCACACTGGCTAGAATTACATACCAGATATTTCCGTGTCTAAGCAGAAGACAAGCCTTTCCACATGGGAAAACTCTTACATATTTCTAATTTTTCCCCCAATCCACTTTTTCTGAAGGCACATCAGATGCTTTTAAGTATTATTTCATGCCACCTTCATGATATAACAAAACTAACAGTATAACTTGAAGGCCACCATACATACCAAATTACAAAAACTTATGCCATTATAATGCTTTAGTTAAAATTACTGTATTTAGTCTTTAAACATTTTCTTGTGTTAGTCCACAAATTCTACAGTATCGTAGCTCTGTTGACTTTCATCACCTTGGAAACACCACTACATGCAGGAAAGCAAATGCCAGGAAAATAAATATGGATTTATTATTTGTAATACAATATTTTTTTTTATTCTGAATCTTCTATTTTATATTCTTAAGGAATTTTGCAATAACATAGAAAAGCAATCTCATTTTTCTTTTAATTCAATATCTGAGTAATAACAATTGTGACCATGATTTTGAAGATTATCAGCACAGACAGATAAACAAATGAGGTCTGATGAGCACGTACCATTTCCCTCAACAACAAAAACACAAGGCTTCTGGATAAAGACAGACCACATTTGTGTGAAATGCAATTTTAATAATAAATACTGCATCTAATAGGAAAATCTGCTTATTTTTCAAAGTGTCTGAAATGCACAAGTAGAAGAGAACACCAGTTACTAGTTTTCTAAATATCTAGGATGTGTCAGCAGCTACTGAAATCAGTTAGAATTAACATTTACTTCACAGGAAAAAAATATAAATATGTAACTGTTGTT
Source organism: Nycticryphes semicollaris (assembly GCA_013400055.1). Lineage (NCBI taxonomy): Eukaryota > Metazoa > Chordata > Aves > Charadriiformes > Rostratulidae > Nycticryphes > Nycticryphes semicollaris. Next base: position 1,333,716 of record VXBJ01005545.1, read on the forward strand.
CTGTTGCCATTTAATATTATGCTAAATAGACAGACTGAGATGCTATAATATAAGTTATTTGGTCTGGTTTTTAGCAAACAACACTGAAAGAGCCACCAGGTATACACATCAAACCCACAGTTAGTAGTTTGAATGTTTTTGCCTTTTGAGTGTTTTGTAGTCCACTGTGGTATTCACTGAACAATGAGTCACTGGAGAAGAAACAAAGTGTTCTGTATCTGAGATAACAAATATACTAACAAAAAGGAAAAGGAAAAAAAAAAAGAAAGAAAAAAGACTTACTCTGAAGAAGAAAACTCAATTTTTTATTACCTACTCTTTATGCCAAACAGCCAGTGTATGTTGACCTTCAGGACTTGCATCAAACTCTGTTTAGTTGTAATGGCATTTGGAAAGAGCCAGAATTTGATGTGACTTACACACTGTAAAACTTTGTCAGACTCTTCACAATGTTTATTATTGCAATGAGTTTAATTGCTTTGCTTTCACTTGCGCCAGGGCTGCTTATGGTCTTTCAAAGAGCTTTCAGGGTCCACCTACAGGGTGGGGAAGGAAGTGAGGAGATCTGGTATGAAGACCAGAAGGAAGTGTCAGGGAGAGAGACTTCTAAAATGGGACAGAAAAGTCTCATTGTGGCTACATGCTGGGGGTCTTTAGTAAAATGCAGTCACTCAGTCAACACCCCTTTGCTGTTAACAGTAGCTAATGAAACCAGCAACAAAATCAAGGTCTCACCTCAGTCTGATTGCTGGTCAGCAAAGGAAACCATTACTTAGTGTTGCTTTGTTAGCTCCAGAAGCAAAGATTTTTTGCAATGGTTCTGCCCTTATTCTGTCCCTGAATTTGCTCTGAAAAACACGCACCATGCAGAGCCATGGAAGTGGCTGCTCTATCTGGCAAAGGCAATCCAGTGACTCAATGCAAACTGAGTCATCTTCTGAGAGTCCTGTAAAATCTGCACCTTTTGGCTTTGTCTGAACTCTCAACTGGAATCACAAAGAATCATTGCTGTTACTACCCTGCTTTGTAAGTACAGTCAAGCAATATTACACATCCAGCTCTAAACCCATGGCAGCCATGCAGAGTAGTTTAGAGAAGCTTCTGCAGAGCTGTAACAGGAAGAAAATCATGACAGTTTATCTTTCAGCCATAACGCATGCCCAGCTTGTATTCCAAGTTTAAAAGCAAGCCAGATTAGATAGTAAAGAAGAAGGGCCAGCAACCCATAGCAAATATGAAAGCCTAAAATCAGTATGCATTAGCTATTATAATTCACTGATTGTTATTAGGAAGAAAGGGCTTACTTATTTCTCCTTTACCAGAAATGTATTTTGTTCCCTGCACACAACTTTGCCATTCCTGTGACCCAGCAGCAAGGCAGTTCAAAGAACTAAATCAGCAGAACAGCAGTCAGTTGGGGCTGGGTTTCTATCAACGTGGTTCTCTGCCCGGGCACACCACGAGGTCTGAGGAGCATCGGAGCCAGCCCAAGGAAAAGGGGCAGGAGCCCATAGCGGGCAGCAGGCATTGCAGCAGCTTAGCTCTAACACCACATGTAGTCAGAGCAGGATTCAACAGGAACTGCCTTATAGCAAAATCAGTAATATAGCAGTTCAGAAGCATTCTGCTTCTTCAGGACGAAAACGTGAGGCTCTTCAATACTGGTAGGCATTTGGAAGTGTTTCAAAATCCAGTATATAATTCTTAAGATTATGCTAGATATAGCAACAATAACGAACCCACATCAATGCCTAATGGGAATTCTTAATGAAAGTAGCATTTTTATTAACTAAAAGATAATCTGCGCTCCTTCTAGCTTGGTTTTCTTTGACGTGTCTCTAAAATGAGATACATTGTAATTCAATATAAAGATTCCAGACCAGGAAATTCTCCAAATAGCCTCTATATGTCTCTTCTTAAGTCTCACTTGGGCTCTAAAATAAACCTTTGTCGTGCCCAATCTTCACGTTGGCTCTCAGAACAGGAGCAGGCTTAAATCCTAGCTATAGTTTCATCGTTACTGTAAAAGCCAGAACAGAATCCCTTCCTTTTATGCTTCTGGTTTTTGGCAAAACTAACAAGAAAAGACATAGGAAAAGAGTATCCAGTAGCTGAATCCTTAATGGAAAATTAACTGCCATAAACCACTGTTACAATATGAAAGCTAATTTAAATTTGGCCATATTTCTGGCAGACAAATACTCTGTTTCTACAACTACTAATGCTCCAAACTCTGCTGTGAATATCCATTTAAATTTTTTCATCTGAATGAGGAAGGTGAATCCAATTCAACTTGTTTCCACGCTGTGTTAGTTAGCTTTCATTCGCTCAAGAAGGAGAGATAACAGCATATACCTCCTCTAGCACACTATGAATTGCAAATAATTGATCTGATTTTTTGCATCAGTAGCACAAAACAACTGCAACTAAAATGGGGAGTTACATACAAGCAGACAGCAAGACCCATATCTGCTGTAAAACTCCTCACTTATCTAAGCAGACAGGGTAAAGGACAAGAGAGGAAAAGTATTTTCTTCAATTACACCTAGTGAACCAGATCACAAAACGATTGAAACACTTTCATTCTCACTGAGCTGAAACTTCCTTTAGTTGTTTCAGGATGATGTCAAGGAGAACACCGATTAAAAAAAATAAATTGCAAGCATCTTCAAAAAAAGCCAATTAAGATTTACATCATCTATTCACAGTCAATTAATAAGCAAGAAAAGACAGACAAAACATTTGAGACAAATTAGTTGAAACATTTCTTTTCTTTAAGGAAATGTTTTAAAGTTACCAAAACCTAAGTGTTTTCATTATCTCATTTTTAATGCACTTGCAATGTAGTACTTCAGACAGAACCAGGAAAAAAAGCCTTACGCTATTAATTTTTGTATTATAATTGGAATAAACCACATTATCTCATTAAATAATGAGAGTATTGAAAACCTTATATTTCTCTTCTGCAGCTACTCCACAGCTATCAGAATCATGAATTATACCACCTGCATTAGATCCAAAATTGGTACTTTGCATTTAAAACCAATGAATCAATATCATTTTATTCATGCTACCAAGACTCCCTATACGTGGGGGTGGTCTGTACCCATGAATTTAATACGTATCTGGTGGTTAAACTGGTGTTTTGATAGAGTTTTGTTATGAAATAAATGTTAAAACCCCCCTAGAATATATTCCAAACAAATCAGCTATTTATACTGATAGTAATTACATAAAGTTGCTTAATCCTCAGTTATTGCCATATTTTTTCAGATATGCTGAAGTATCAGAAATTCCTATTTCAGCAACCTGGCTGTATCCAGCTACCTAAAATATGTCCAGATTATTTTTCAGCAAATGTACCTTCTATTAAATACTTTAGGATGATGGATAAACTCTCATGGGTGATGGAGAAGTAAGGTGATGAATACGTTCTCTAGTGAATTGCTATTTAGCAATTAATCCTGTTCACATTTAAGCATTGATTGAAGGCTCACCAGTACATTGGCCTTTGTCCTCATGAAAGAAGAAACCGTCATTTCAGCAATTAAAAAAAATGATGCTTTCATATGAAGAAAAATACTTTTTATAAAGTCACTGCACAAAGGTGTTGTGAATCAGTTACCAGTCCACAGCCAAGATTAAGTATAAGTTCAACATGTAAACATTTTAAAATGTAACATAAAACTCGTGAGTGTTGTGAGAAGAATACTGGCACCCCTTTATTCCATTGAACATCAGAAACGGACACCAACAAAACTGTAGATTTGAGTCCTGGCAGAAGCTCAGACTGACAGATGCAAATAGGAAGCATTTTTAACTGCTACTTAATTACAGGGACAATGATCACTCAGAAGCATTCTTCATAATCAACAGCAAAGAGATTAAAAGCATCAAGCAACAAAGACACCAAAGGAAAAACACTGCCCCAAATGATAAAACTACACTTTAAACTGTGTTGTTGCATTTGTATTTCAATAACTTTTGTGAGCCGCTTTGATTTGGAGGTTTCACACACATAGGAACTGAGTCAAACAAATAACAACATTTAGAGGACACAAAACCAAAGAAAGAGCAAGTTAAATCCATTCAAGATTCAGGCCACCAGTTCAAAGTGAAAGCAGCAACAAATGTCATCAATAGCCACAGAACTGTCAGGCAAACAATGAAACTGAGAAAGAACAAACACACTCGTATTAGGAAAAAGAAATCTCGTATCACCAAATTGTAAAGATGAAAGAGTTTTTTCCTCCAGTTAACTTGAGCTGAGATAGATCAAGGAGAATGACTGGAACCAAAAAATAAAAAAGGGACAGAGAGTTCAGAGACAAAGTTATTCAAGTTGCTGCAGACTCAGCTGGATACCAATATTGCTGGAACAAGAAACTGACATTCCAAATTACAGGAAAATTAGATTTAGAAACAAGGGCACTGAAAGAAACAGGATAAGAAAGCAGCATAAGGAAGATAGACATTTTCATGACGCTTTCGCCAAGACTGGGTTCTATTATTATGTGGAGAAATGAAAACTCCAACAACACATCAATTACATCCTTCTAGTAAAGCTGTACAGAAATAACCAGTGTTTCTCAATGATCAACAAGAAATATCTAAAAAGGCCTTGACATTCATAAAGTCTTCAGTATCCTAAATAAACACCTAGTTTTAATGTTGTGTTGATATTCACACACTCTATAGCATCAACAAGTGTATTTGTTTTTCCAGACCAAAAAAATCCAACAGTAAAATAATTGTACATCTATAAATAAGAAACAAGAAGAAATACAACTTCACTGTGCTTCTTTGAAGAATGAGTGAACTTAATGATCTTGATATATTGCCAAATTATTTTCACTTAACATGTAATTTGTAATGTCCCCCATCTTCAAAATAAAGTTTAAGTCCACCCAAATACTCATGTCACCAGGGGCTCATTCAGCAGAGTCTAAGACGTTATGCCATCACTTCTCAATTGACGTTGTGGATACTGTGTCCTAGATTAAGGTAAAAGAGAACCAATTTTCCACTCAGTAATTTTACTTTTCAGCTAAGCCCCTCCTAAACTAAACTCTCTGAAATTAACAGCATAATCAGCAGACACTGTTTGCTGCCAGAGTCATAAGACCTAATTGTTCATAATTTATGCCAAGGAATGGTATATAGAGAGGCTCCTGCTTGTACTTCTTGCTGTAAAAAACACCTCAGATGACTTTGTTATTGTGCTACATTGGAGGGTCAGAAGCAGAAAAGGATAGAAGGGTCACACCTGCAGAGAGGAGAGGACAGGACAGGGGACCCAAAACTGACCAAGAGGGTATTCCATTCACATTCAGTATAAAAGCTGGGGGATCAAAGGGCTCAGTTGCTTCCTTCAATGTCCAGTATCCAAGGAAGACTCTGTTTGCCTGCCTTTGATCCTAATGTGCATTCCAGAATCCAGTTCCGGTCCATGTTGAGTCCAGTCTGGGCATTTCTCCATCCCTCTTGGTGACATGACCATCATCCTAGGAGCTTGATACAGTTTTGTATACATTACTTCATTTTTATTATTTTATTAATATTTTCATCAGTTTAATTTCTGAACTTCTAAGTCCCTTTCTCTCTTCCTCATTTCCTGAGGTCAGAGAGCACCTGTGCTTTGTTTCAGTGGCCAGTACAGTCCAAACCACAATTACCACAGAAAAGCAGTCATGTAGCTACAAAACACTATTGCCTATGTAGGAAGTGCCTATGACTGTCACATTTCCCATACTGTTTCAGCTGTAGTTCAACAGATAATGGAATATTTCTACACATCACGAGAGCAGACAGAACCTTCTGGCAAATTAAGGGACAAAAAAAATCAACATTTTAAAATCTTCAGATGATCAATATGCCTAAAACTTATTTTACAAAGGAAATATTTAGAGAGTAGGGAAGAAAGGAATCTCACATGGTGATCTCACATTGTAAGACATGGGATGTGAATTCCTTTCATTTTTGAACATCTACAGAAAAAGAACTCTTGAGACCAAGTGGCAGAAGATTAAAAAAATCATCCTGAAAGAAGACTTTAGCACTGATCTCAAAATAACAAAAAAAAAAAAAAAAAAAGTTAGTTTCTTAACATGCTCTCTGGTTTAATATTTCACTTCTGCAATGTTCTGCTTCACTGCTACTGAATGATGGAAAGGAAATAACAAAAAGACTCTGTCCTGGGTTCTTCTGTGTATTGCAAGAAGAAACAACAGGGCTGATCATTAAAAATGTTATCATTAAGTCCTGCAGTCACCAGATGTGCAGCTGAAGAGAAGTAGGATCAATTCGGAAAATTACACCATAGGTAAAGAGAAAGAAAATCTGGTGAATAAGCAGAGGAAGCCATTAGAAAAAAATGCAGCCTCTTCTGCTAGACGTGTTGTGAGGGGAGGAAAAGATACAGAATATGTTGTTTGAATAATCTAATTTCCTGTTACGTGCTTTTCTTTGAACAAGTAACTGGAGGTTTAGTGCAGGTTGTGATTTAACTCATTGCAAGGAATCAATTTGCTCTCCACCCACCCCCATCCTGATTAAAAAACATAATAGTTGGAGAAGAGTGTAGAATCAAAAAAAAGAAAAAATCCTGGCTGGTGATACTCTTAAGTTTAACAACAACCACCCTAGACAAGCAACCGTGGGATATATTGCTGCTCATTAATAGATAAAACCTCTCAATAAAACAAAGCGATGAGTGGAGACATCAAGTATATAATGGTTTGGATTTTTGTTGGTTTTGTTACTGAGTAATAACTAAAAAATTTCCACTACCCTCCATCAGGTGGTTACCAGAGTTATTCAAGTGGCTGCACATGCATATGCAAGCAGAGAGCATCAGGCTCTCCCTTCTCACATGTAAAAGCGAGTGAGACCTTCCCCAGCCTCCCACCCCTCTCTTGCTTATTTTACCTCTTCATGTATGTTGCATTTCAGGTCATTGTTTTTACTTCTGGACCCTTAAATGCCCAGATTAATTATTTTTTTCCTTCAGCATTAGTTGCTATTCCCTTATTCACCAACAGTGTAATACTGTTGTACAAGGTCATGACATCTGTCAGGCATGATTTGCTCTTAGTGAAGCTGTGTTGGCTGTCACCAATCTCCTGTTTGTTTTCCACGTGCCTTCGCAGTGATTCCAGGAGGATCTGCTCCGTGATCTTACTGGCCACAGAGGTGAGACTGACCAGCCTATAGTTCCCTGGGTCTTCCTTTTTTCCTTTTTTAAAAATGGGGGTTATTTTTCTCCTTCTCCAGTTTGTGGGAACTTCACTGGACTCCCATGACTTCTTAAATACGACTGAGTGGCTTCGCAACTTCATTCACCAGTTCCCTCGGGATCCACAGATGAGTCTCGTTAGGTTCCATAGACCTGTACACCTTCAGGCTCCTTAGGTGGTCTCAAACATGGTATTCTCCTGAAGCTGGTGGTTCTTCTTTCTTCCATTCCCTGCCTTTGCCTTCTGTGACATGTGTGGTGTGGATAGAGTCCTTGCTGGTGAAGACTGACACAAAAAAGTCACTGACCACCTCTGGTTTCTCCATATCCCAAGGGACCAGGTATTTTCATATTTATTTTTCTTTCCCCTCCTGAAAGCATCATTGCAAATGCACATAAAGATAATATTAATAATTCAAGGAAGAACTTGTTTGAATATGATTAGAGAAAAGGATGTCAGCATGAGGCCAACAGATATAAAAGTGCAATTCAAATTTGGTCACAAAAATCCCTCAGGCTCAAGGAGCAGCATTGCTCTGTAACAAGCACATGAAATTCTACTGTAGCTGCTGAGCACTGGCCTGTGTGCCCACTCACAATGTTTCACTACCAGTTGTAAAGCACTACTGTGTCGAGCCTCTCTCCGATTATGCTCCCATCCAGCAGCCAGTAGAGCTCTCTGCCTCTTCTCCCTGACCCTTAAGAGCACAGACTAATGTAACCAGACCATTCTACCTGCTACTCTCACAATTGCTCACCAACTTAAATGGATTCTCAGCATACTCCAAGAGATAACCAGCTATATAGATTAAGAAATAAATTCTCCTCTGCTACCACGTAGCAATTATATACATTTAGTAACACAAACTTTTAACCACAGGTTTGAGAGAGGGTTATTTTGGGGAAACAAGGGCTTTTACCGTCACAATTTAGAAACCAAAACTGCGGTAAGGATACAAACTAAAATCCAAATCCTCGGTGATTCATTTCTGTAAATGTTTGGAATTTTGAATCAAAAGAGACATCAAAATTAAATAAAAACATTTAAATGTATGAAACATTAAAAAAAAATCTACACAGTCTAATCATCATTATTTACTCTACCACCCTCTCACATTATGCAAATACTTACTAATTCCCTTGGCAGTATATATTTGGGGACGCGGTACTGATTCATCAAAGGGCGTATCACAGATCAGAAGAAGGGTTACCCATACTAAGACACTGTGAATTGCCTACAGCAGAAGTGGAAGTGCTTTCATCCAGAGAGAGCTCCAAAGCACTCTCCATGTGACACCACTGCCTCCCACAAGTTCTCCCGTTAATTGTACTTACTGCTGAAAACTAGGGAGGAGCTCCAAGGGGTAGGAACACTCCATGCAGATCAGAAAAGCCATGAAAGCATTCCACATTGGCTAGAGTCAGAGCAGGCCCAATTGATACACACTCTATTTTGAAACCATTCTTTAAACAGCAGCTACACTGTAGAGCAGAGGGAAATACAACACTGAACCATTCAAGGGTAGGGAACTAAACACCACTCACTGTGCCAGTAATAAAGTATTATCAGGAAGATGTTATTCTGACTAAATGTAGATCTTTCGAAGTTAATAAGAGAAATAAGCAAACCAGGCTCAGTTTCATTCTTTTTCTAAAGAAAAGGCTCCGATCCAGGAGTCACATTTTCTTTAACAAAGACTTAATTTGTCATTTATCTTATTCTGAACTCACTGAAGAAGTGTAGAGGCTGCTGTGAACTACAGCCAACTAGATCAGTCAGAAAAGAGCAAAGGAAAAACTGCTAGCTGTCTAACAGATGGAGCGATTAACCACACTGGGGGAATCCAGTAAAAGCAAGTGAGAATAACTAGCAGGGAGCACAGCTTTCAAGGGCATTTAACAAGAAACCTGGCTTTTTCTACCTTTCCTTTATTTCTAAAGCGCTCTTTTATTCTAGTCTCTTTCTCTTGCCCGTTACCTCTTTTTATACCTGTTAGTTCAAATCTTTGCCTTACTGTTGCAAACCTGGAAGAAGTGCTTGTTTCTGAGCTACAAGAAAATGGAAAATCCTCTAGGTTTCTGGGCAAGGGTTCAAAATTATATTAAATATTTTAATAATAAGCCCTAAAAATTGAACTGGGTCCCATGTTGCTGTCAGTCAAGACCTTGATTTGTCTGACCATCTGCTTATTTTCCTGGTCTTACTATCATACATCTATCAAACAAAAAATATGATCTTTTGACACACTCTCTATCTGCAGCTCCTGCTAATTTCAGCTTAGGTTTATGGATTTATTTAAATGTTTCAAGCATCAGATGTGTCCTAAAATTGATAACTCCACAAAAATGAGTATTCACAAATACAGTATTTCATACATATTCTGGCAATGAAAGGGCACAGGCTTAGGATTATTAAGATTCATTGTTTATAAAATAATTTTAAGAATAGTACATAAACAATTGCCTAGAGTACAACTCATCATGTAGCTCAAGATTTCCCAACCAAGCAGAAAATTATTCAAAGATGTAAAAATTTCCCAAACACAGTCAGGTTCGCCAAAGTTAATCAAAAGTTTAGCCCAATTTTAAGATTATTAGGAGCTTCTGCAGAGGGGCATTTCATAGCAATACTTACAGTGTACCATTTTTCAGCTGACTATTTGAACACAATTTTGAAGTCAAGCAACAGTCCATCAAAACAGACACCATATACTGGGAAGCAGAATACTTGGAATCTATTTCTAGGTCTCGGCAAGACCTCAGATAAATCATTAATCTCCCTCCTTTCATCATCATCAACTGCTTTCTCTACTACAATTGTAGTAATCATGTTTCTGCAATGACCACGTACCTTCCAAACTGGCTAAAATCTATATGTTCTAGTTCAATATTAACTGTAGCAGTCAAACAGGTATGAAGTGTTGATGCAAAAGCAAAAATCTGTAGCTGCTCAGCCATGAAAAAACAATCTGAGAGTACACAACGTATTTAACATACTCCATGGCAAGATTCAGTAACATAATCCTATCTTAATATGTGCACACACACAATATACAACACAGAAGAATCCAGTATCTCATGGCCTTTACATGCTCCACAATACAAAAAGTTTCAAGTTTTCTGCAGGGTAGTCTCTTTTTGATGTGTCAGTTTTACTGAGTGAAGAGATGGAAATTATACTCTCATATAGAAAAGATGCCAAAAAATACCCAGACTTACATGAGCTTAATATATTATCTTCTAATTAGTCATCAAAGCAACAACCAAAAGAAACATCTCAAGACAGAACTGGGATCATGATGTTGAAATAGAGAGAAAAGACAGAAGTTCACTAGCTATAAGGAAATATTTTGTCAGCATCTGGTTCTCTCCTTATCAGATGTTGAAACAAAGCAGTCCAGAGGTCTATCAGGAAGGGAATGCCACAAATACCATACAAACATATAAAAGAAATTCCAGGATTTGCAAATTATAAATATATCTGAGAAACTGTCTCAGATGCAAAATCATCACATAAAAGGAATTGTGATCTTTGTATTAAAAAAAAAAGACAATGCTCCTCCATATAACGGTATAAATGGCAGCATATACTACGTTGGCAGATATTATAAGGTTCTTTTTCTACTGCATGTAAGATTTGCCATTCTCCTACCTGGAAAAGGCCAATTTGAACAACTCACAGAGCCTTTCAAAAACTTTTGGTGCTTGCCATTGATTTTTCTCAAGTTTCTGAGACCCAAGTGTTTGTTTTCCAGGTAGTGGATGCTTAAACAAGCCCATTGTGACACGCTGTGGAGTGCACTGGTGAGTGACTATAGGGTTACATAACAAATATGCACATATTTTGCATCTCATGAGGAAAAGCAAACAGATTGGTTCTGCGAGACAGACACAGCAGCTTGCATGGAAATGGGGAACAGACTTTGAGAGGCCAGAACCGTCCAGGGCAAGAGCTGTATACCACTGGTGTATTCACAGCACAGTGAAAATATCAGCAGTCTTAGATCACGCCAAATGATAGAATTGAGTTTTCTGTGAAATCATATTCGTGAAAGTATACCACAATAAAAGGCAAAGTTAAAGAAAGTTGTAAAGAACAGGAGCTAGCTACAGCTTGCCTATTTGAATATGCATCCCTCCTACTACAAGCTGGCAAGTGAATTTTTCTCCCAGTATGAGTGTTTTTCACTGCCTTAGTTTCCTGGAACAGCTCAGTACACAGGAAGATATGGGGCATTGGCAAAGGAAGAACAGAAAGAGGTCACATTCGTAGGAATTCCAAAGTGTCTTAAGTTCTCTTTAAAATGCTTTCAATCTATATTCCTGGAATTAGTCCTGCTAATGAGAGAAGGAAAAGGTAACATACAATCCACTTATTTTAAAAAATAAAACTTCTTTACCATGATGCAAAGTATTCCCCTTCACCACAGCAGACAGTGCAAGGATTTTGTCCTTTCAAAAGGTGTTAGCAGGGAAACAAAGAGTTGATCAAGCCTCCTGATGTAAGGTGCCCCCATTACTTGGCCAGTTTACTAATGGATCCTAATTTCCTAATCATGCTGCTGAGATATTGTAGAACATATAATCTCATGTTACATTGGTAATACATATTTGCAATATCAACCTATTTCTTTCTTTTTTATGAAAGTGTGATGGTTTTCCAATGGGAATAAACAGATATTATGACTGAAAAAAATAATGCAATCTGAGAAATTTAGATCTAAATATACAATACTTTCTAAACCGTGTTATGGCTACCTACAATTCAGGCATTATATCAACTCCACCTTTTGTTTTCCATATGATCATTATTTCTGCAAAGGAAACTGTAGCGCAGGAAGAAGGCTCCCTGGAGGATTTCCTTATATTTACAAAAAACTACTATCTTTCTCTGAGTATAATATGAACAACACAAACAATTTGTTCAAAAGACATTTTAAAATTAAGTTGATGTGTCTGGGAAGTTGATGTCTTATCCACTGTGCATAACAGATCAAGGAAGTTCAATTAGCATAAAATGCCAGTCAAACTCATCTTGACTATATTCCATTACATGTATTTTATAGTTTCAGATTAGCATTGTGAAGGTGTTGAAGCATCCCAGTATGTAGTAAACGTGTTGCAAAACAATAAAACAATGGCTGCCTGTGCAGCTAAGTTAGTACTGATAGATATGTGGGTAATTGCACATTTAACAGGCTTCTATAAAGAGATAGAATTTGTCATCAAATAAATCAGGTGCTCCCATTACCTAGCTCAGATGGATTTAGCCAGGAACATTTTGGGACAATTAGTTGGCTAAAAAGTAAAGAATTTCAAGTTTCTCCAACTTCTCTGCAGAGGGAGGAGCAGAGTACAGACACTGATCAGTAAAAAGGAACAAAACTGACAAAGAGGAAGCTTAACAGAACATCATAGGAGAGAAAGATTTGGTGCTTTGAAGGAACAGCAAGGAAGTAAAAAGAAGGAAGATCAGAGAAGTGCAGACCAGACATACTGAAAAGAAGCTCATCAGGAGCAGACAGATCAGGGTCCACCTGATAACTATATTGCCAACAATTGCATTATTTGAAGCCTTCTCTTCCATTACACCTATCATCATGCTGGTGCTGTCAATATATCCCCATTACAACATCCAAAATACATTGAAAGCATTCTTTAAAAAAAGTCAGTCAATAGGCAGCCTACAAAAAAAAGTTAGCTTAGTCTAAAATAAATTGTCACAGATAAATACAGAACATAGATTCCAGAAGATGCTATAGATCACTGGGGTAATGCATTATAGAATCATAGAATCATTTTGGCTGGAAAAAAACTTTATGATCACCAAGTCCAACTACTAACCTTGTACTGCCAAGTTACCACTAAACCATATCCTTATGCACTACATCTACACAGCTTTTAAATACCTCCAGGGACTGCGACTCAAGCACTTCCCTGGGCAGCCTATTCCAGTGCTTAATAACCCTTTCAGTGAAGAAATTTTTTCCTGATAACCAATCTAAACCTCTCCTGATGCATCTTGAGGCTCTTGTCCTATCGCCTGTGACTTGGGAGAGGAGACGGTCCCTGCCCCCTCGCTACAGGCAGCTGTAGAGCATGAGGTGGTCTCCCCTCAGCCTCTTTTTCTCTGGGCTGAGCCCCAGCTCCCTCAGCCGCTCTCTGCAGGACTTGAGCTCTAGACCGGCTTTACTGTCCTTCTCTGAACACATTCCTTAGGTGATGTACATAAAGTGGAGTAACTGATACATAAGCATATATGTGCTTTAGAATATATGCTTATATGCAAGAATATATGCAAGAACAAATATAGCCAGCAATCTAAAAAGCAAGAAAAACAACCAGGTGATGTCAACTATTTTTTTTGCCAACAGCAGGACAATATGAAGTTGGTGACAGTCTGCAAGAGGGACTTCTCTTAGCAAATATAATAGAAAGAATAGGCCCAAAGAGATGAAAAAGGAAAAGGTAAGAACTCTGTGCTGGTGTTTAAGGGGTGCTTTCTATCATTTATTTACAATTTTCCACACACGCCTGTGGTAATCTTCCCCACACAGTTAGTGTAACTCTATAGGTAAGTGACTGTGAGACACTTAAGAAAAAGAATGTTTTGAGCCATCTTACATAAATGAAGTGGAAGAACGCTCTAGTAATAGTTTCATTCCGTAAAGTCCCAGCCTAAGCAAACAGGAAATATTATCTACATTGTAACAATCTAAAACGGAGCATTTCACAATTGGTCATTTGACTAAATCACAGAGGACATTTTTCCTGACATAGTTTCCTGCCTTTTCCTTGTATTTAATAATCCAAACAACATTAGCATGTTACAGCAACACAAGATTTGTTTGGTTGGGGCTTTTGGTTGGGGCAGGGTAGGTGGGTGGGTGTTTATTGGTTTGGGATTGTGTTTTGGTTTGGTTTTTTCCAAACCTGATCATATCACAGAAGAGATTTAAGTTTTAGCAGCGATGCACACTTCTGATTTTCTCCTTCCCTAACCCCTAATTTCTTAACCCTGAGAAAACATTAATAGTGACCAACATTGCAGTTTCTTGATAGAATGCAATGCATTACAACATATCAAGAAAATGCTAGACCACAAATATACAATGCATTCTTATCCTGTAAACCCTTACAACTCAAGGACCTCCTTTATGAAGTCTCGTATTTAAAGAACTCATGATAAAGTCACGGCAAAATGTTTGTGATAAATCAGAAAAAAAAAATAGATTATTTGCAATAGAACTTAATAAAACACGTTGCTCGTGCTTAGGTGTAGCTGCAACATCTTTATTAACAGCGCTTGTAGCTATCATTAAAAAAAAAAAAACGTTCCCATCTTCAGGAAAAAAAAAATTAATTATTCCATTTTCTGAAAATATCAAACCAGTCCAGTACCTGGTGATTTTAATTCTTCGTGTCAGAATTTAGAACCACATAGAAAAGCATTTGTTGACTTTGAATAATTGAGATTTCTTTCTTCTGGGGTCTGGGAACAGACTCTATTCATGTGCTTATTTCCTGATCCCCATTTTTGGCTGGCACAATTTAAATAGCACATCCCTCACTGACAGGTTCCTTCATACTGACAAGGAAGAAAGTTGCAGTTTTCCTTTTTAGTTTTCAGGTTTCCTTGTGCTTATTTAATGAAGCATAAATATGGATGGCACCTTCCTCCTTACATCAATTGAAAACACACAAAAATACATTCAGCTGCAAAAGCACATTGTTTTTTAATCAGTCTTTAAATAGGTCACTTGGTTTTCATTATTATTATAGAGACTTACGCTTCCTTCATTCACGTGAGTCACTCAGTCTCCAAAACATAAACCCATCACACTGATTTTAGAGCAAGTGTAAGAAAAAAAACACATGCAGCACTTGGAACAGGAAAACACTTTCCTTTATTAAAAAAAATAGAGATTCATTTTATTATTCTTTTACTCCATCTCCACTTCTTATTAGAACTGTACTCGATATTCATTTTTATATACTATTGTTTCCTCTTTAGCTATAATTAACTCTCTAAAGTCTGTCTCCAGCATGGGATAAGCCATACCTAGTAGATAACTTTACCTTAAGCTCTTCCTGACAGATTTCATGTCCTATTACCAGATGACATGAGGAGAGTTCATTGTCTTCTTCACAGAAATATTATGCACAGCATTTTAGCAAAACACATTCCTGTTTATCCATTTAATTATCATTGGATGCTACAAAATGGCCTGTAATATTCCCCTGCTCCTATGCCATCTCCTACTTGGTATGTCATTCTTTTTCAGCTCACTCTTGCCTTTTCTATTACTTTCTCAGTATTGGGGGGTTTTATCTTTTTTTTTTTTTAAGGTTCATCTACCCAAGTGTTCTGGAGATGAAGAAAAAGTGATACATAACTGGAGTAACCAAGAAAAGATGTCTGCCAGCAACAGCCAAACACTGACACACACCATCTCATTGTAGAAGTCATTCAGGTCAGTTTGGAAAACATGACAAATTTTACTAATATTAACCAGGGAAATCTATTCCTATACTGACATCCACAACATTTTTTTTTTTTTTTAATTTTGTACTGTCCTAGTTGTTGCAATCTCTAAAAGCATTACTGATCAGCTACTTGCTATCTGCTTTTCTTAAATTATTAAATACCCTCCAAATTAAAGTATTGAAAATCCTCATAAAAGTATTAAATACCCTCAAATATCTGTCCACATTCCAATCCAGGACAAAAATTTCCACAATAATGACATGCTCACGTACCTACAGAAGCAGACTACCAGTCACCAGATCTACCTATGCTCCAGATGACTCAGTCCAAGTCCCCTTCAAACCAGAAGCCATACCACAACCTTAACACAATACTGAGCCTGTCAGGGAACACCAAGAGCACACCTGCTCTACCAGGAGCCAAGTCAGAAGGTAAGGATGACCACAGCACACACCAGGGCAGCAGAGTCACCAGCAAAGGCCCAGCCCCCTAACATGCAAGCAGAGCAGGGCTGACCAGAGATTAAAAGGAGCTCCCAGGTCAGGGAGCAGAGAGGGTGGGTGAAGATCCCAGGTGAGGGTGATCAGGGCAATGAAGGGCTACCATTGTCCTCAGGCTCCTGACCCACACCTGCATTTTTAGAAACAGTAGACTTGCATCTGGCCAAATCAGAGTTTAGATGCATAACTGCACACCAGTTTGTAGTAAATATCCATTGTCTTAAAGAGAAGGTATGCATCATATTCTCTGAATGTGTTTTGTATTCAGACTTATGAAACAGAGTGATTTTAAAAAATATTTCTTTGTAGCACACTGATCTCTCTCCTTCTCTTTAAAAGCATCATAAATATAATTATTAATCAATGTGACTACCAGACATTATAGGATTTTAAGGAAAAATGTGTTGGAATTTCATCTTAAATTTACTCATTGCAGGACCTAATTCTACATTGGATACCATATTTTATCACTTACCACTACAGGCAACAAAGAGATTGGTATCAGCTTGTACAACTGACATAATTATTCCTAAACAGGAAAAAAACCAGGTTCTCCAAGCTAAAATCTAATCATTTTAGAATGATTTGCCCGCAGCAGAAAACTTGAGCTTTCACAGAAGCGAGGATGTAATCTTAAGAAACATACATGTTGAATTCTATTTGGGCATACCTGCAAGCTTTGTTACGTATATATATGCATATGTAACATTTGGGCTTGTTTACCTGTGTAGATATATTGACAAAGACCTTTATCTGTTAGAAAGCTAGGTGCTGGCAATTGTGAAAATCAGTACGTGCATCCTATTTGACATGTTCTTGGAATGCACCTTTTACAAGTTTATAAACCAAGACCATAGAAATCTACAACATTAATTCATCCAAAGAACACTACGTTATATTCATGCAATACTGAACTAGTTCCTAGGTATAAACTGTTTGTTTTTCAGTTCACACATTGATCCAACAAACTCCTTCTATAAAAACTGTGTTATAGTATCCAATTAAAGAAGTCAGCAGCTTTAATCATTTATATTAGATTCCAGCTGAAAAAATACATTTCATATTGCATCTTTCTGGTAAAAACATCAAGAACACAAGCATGACACCACCATTTAAAGGAGAAGGAGAAATTTAATTAAGCACATATTTACAGTTTCTATGAGGAAGGACAGGAACAAAGAGAAAGTTAAAATATTTATCATATTATATACATAAGCATACAAATGGGAATTGTAGCTTCATGCCCTTCAGATTCATACTTTTGTTTTTTCAACTTTTTTCCCTTGGAATGATTAAAAATGGGAGGCAAGGCAAACTACAAAACTTTGAACTCTTTCTTGTCTGTTCAGTTTATACCAGAATAAAGGAAAATACTAGTAAACCTTCTTTTTTATTGTTAACATAGGCTCTTTTGTAAAAACAGTTCTTAACACTGTTTTATTTGTAGCACTAACTACATGCTTTTTTCTGGAGTTTACCGGAGACCCACCTTTTACATATGGCAGAATAAGAAACTGCTGCTGTAATACTGTCTCATATCACAGTTTAAATAAATGTTTGTTTAATGAGTCCCATCATTTGCAGAAATACAGACTATACCACTGCTCGCGCAAAGAGAAAAGAAGTGTTTAACCAGAAAAGCAAGTTCTGTGCTAAAAAAAAACCCAAACAAACAAAAACAATAAAATCCCCTCAAAATATCACGTATCTACATTTATAGTGAATTTCATAAAAAATACACAACTACCTTAATCTCATGTGACTCAAGGCATAACCCATTTCTGTATATCTGTATTTCAGCAAGCTTGTGTTGTACTACATAGAAACACGAAGCTTCTGGTTTCAAGATAATTATGAAATCTTTTAGATTTAATAGCGAAATATGTAGTGCATTTCTTTTGGAAAGTTCATAAAGACAAGTGACAAGGAGACACTGCTAAAACACTGGCACAAATATAATCTGCAAAAGACGATCCCTTGATCAGTTACTTGTATTTTTTAGTATTCTGCATTTGCTGATATCCTTGAGAGATTCATCTCATTCAGAACAGGCAGCCATGTATATTCCTGCAGGAGAAAGGGAGCTCGTCCACAGCTGCAGGAAGAGAAGCGTCCAGAGCTGACATTGGTTCTGTACCAGAACACGAGTATAACCGAATTCTGGCACTAAGAAACAGAAAGGGGAGTTTCTCCAGCCTGTCTATTCTTGGCTTTGGATTGTTCAAAGCATCTGCCCCAAATATTTTCTGTGGAGACATGTATAGTAACAGCTGTAAAAAAGGGCTAGAAAGTAAGCTTTGCTATGGACAAAAGTATGTTGAAAAGCCAAATCTAAAATCTTAAGAACTCAGTTTTGCTTAATTCCTTCTGTGTACTCAACTCAAACGCAGTGGTTACATCAGTCTCTCCTATATTTTCCCTCAGTTCTACATTTAAAACTCCCATGTATTCATATGTAAAAATTGAGAGGCTTGCAAAGTTTTTTTTAAAAAACAGTAGCTTGGTTATTCAAGTAATACTTTTAGCAAAATACATGCACGCAATTAAATCTTCATCTTGTGACCGCCCAGCATCACTCCAACCCATGATCTCTAGCAAAAACCAAGGGTAGAATTGGCACACTGCACAGGTGCTTTCACTGCCCAGGAGATTCGCTAACTTGAGTGAAAAAACATAATTCTGATTGATTTGATATGTTTGCTCATCTTTTCTAAACTTCAAAAAACTAGGAAGCCAACCCATTTATCAGGGTGACACCTTTATCAGGTGCACGTACTTTCTCTAACAGAGGATGTTTTGATCTCCCAAATTACTATTTAAGTTACTTTCTTATTTTCTCTCTCCTTATAAAAGCAGTTTCATCCATATGTGCAAAGAGCTCAGGATTCTATTTTTCCTAATAAACTCATCAGTGAACAGGACTCTGCTCTTCTTTTTTGTTCTCATTTGCAGGTTGAAAAGCAATTATCCCAGCAAGGCTGTGAAGTGAGAAGGCAATGACAATCTCCTTAAACTGATGCTTCCATTCCCTTCTGTTCACAAACTAAGCCTAAACTTAGCAGCACAGAGCAGCAGCAGAAGAAAAGGTAATGACTAACTACAGAAGAGTCGGCACAGCACATCAAAGAAGGCTCATTTTTCCTGCTTAGAGTAGTTGCCAAATGCTCCCTTCACAGACAATATCTTCCATACAATATCCCTTTCTTTTCAGTAAGGAACTCTCCTTTGTAACTATTAACTTTAAAATACCTTATTTTAAACCCCTGCACACAGAGTGCGCAGGTTGAACATCTTTTCTGGATTAAAAACTACCGTGTTGTACATGTTGTAGTCTGCGCTTATTTCTCCATTTTCCTTTTTCCATTTGTAGGATTTTCAATCATAATTCACCATACACTTGCAGTTGTCAAGGAACTGGAATACTTTGTAGAAGCATGGAGTTCTGTCTTTTTTCCTATTTCCTCCTAGAAAATTAACTATAAAAACATAGCTTATTCAATAGTAATTCATAATTATTTGCATATTTAATTTTGCCTCTTGACCTGTGCTCCAAAGCATTCCTGTCAACCAGAATCATTATTTAATTCTACTGCTGATGAATACTACTGGAGCAATTAAAGACTATTATATAAATCACCTGACGGTTAATATTCATATATAGTTTATGAGACTTAACTGCTTTTTAAATTAAAATATATTAAAAAAAATAACCAAACCCAACAAACCAAGCCCATGTGACTGTGCTACTGATATGAAGATCTAGCTTCAAAGGCTCTCAGAGTCTCAGACCTGAAGGGTGAAAGGTTCATGTCAAATGTTTCAGACAGGCATATTTCTAAACTGTTTTAAGAAATAATATTCAAAATCATGCAGTATTGATCCTGTGCACAATGGTCTCAGCTTTGGGCAGTACATCAGACTAGATGACTTCCTGAGGGCCCTTCTCACATTAAACATTCTTTCAGTCTATGAATCTGATTATAAAATTCACATTGAATTCAATGGGAGTAGGGTTAAACGAATACTAAATATATGTTACCTGATGGTTACAACTGTTAAGCATCTTCTAGCTCTCTAATGATATTTGAAATGCAAACCACCCATCAATTATCTTAAAAATAAGTTATTTTAAAATATTTGTTATTTAAAATATTGATCTCCATGTGAGTTCCTATCAAAATATACCTTGAAGTATTAGGACATTGTGCATGTGCTATATTTTATTTCTGGATTGAAATTATGTTTCTTGTCAGAAATATCTTGTCAGGTGTTTCCTGTGTAATTGCTATAGTTCAAAAAAAATGAGAGCACACCTAAAAAGTCAGAAAAGAGTTTATCAAAATATACAGCTGAATTGTCTACAGGAGACAGCCTGTACATGTGTTGTGTTCTTTCCCCCCATCCCTCTTTTACTTCTCTAGACCTGAATCTCTTGTTTGGTAAACATGTATCTGAGTAAAGTACTTCTTATCTCCCATTTTCCTTGTATTCTCCCTCCTGTTCTATACCACATGGTTATCATTTTCTATATGCAGGGAGATTTTTCAACTGGAACTTTGAGGATGAGGTTTTTCCCTTCTACAAAGAGGAAGATAAAATACAGAAAGGAAGGAGAGAAGATAAAGATTCAATGGGTTCGTGTTCAGTGAACAGGCAAACAGGTGCTGCTGAGCAGGAATCACCCCTCAAAAAAGTCATAGAATGTTTTGAATTAATTATACTTTTCAAAATATCTAAGTTCTAATACTCTAAACAACAGGCAGGAGCATTTCATTTCAAAGAAAGGAGAACATAGCAACATTCACTGCATAAGAACAATATAGATGAGAAAGCACATCTATGAATCATAGTAGAAAGCTAACTAACCCTGCAGCAGATTCTTCCAGCCAACCAGATACATAAAGGACAGAGTCTGAAGGATTTTTGCATTTACTCAAGCTAAAACATTCATGAGCCTGCAATATTAACACAACACCACACTGATTCCCAGAGACAGAGCCCTGGTTCTCAGCTGAGACTTTCCATTCCAAGCTGACATATTTCATTACAGCTTCATTGTATTTACAGATCATTTTGGGGCACATCAGGGGCTCAACTACAAAGCTGATCAAGTATCTGCAGTACAGTGATACATATTTTACATCTCTGCTTTTTTGAAGAAGACGGATTTTGTACACTACATGGCATTTAAAGAATTCCTATGAAGTGTGAAAGAGTAAATTCTAGAAAATAGAGGAACGTGCTGTGGGACAGAGCTAAGCCCCAGCCAGCAGGCAGGGAACTCTGAGTTCACAGTGGCAAACATACAAGAAAAAGTAGAAAGAAGGGATCCTAAGAAGTCTTTTCAACTATTAACCTGCAAATTTCACCTTTTCTGTGGGGTCAATATAAGTGAAAAATTTGTTCTGAGACAAAATTCCTCCTGCTGAAAGACAACAGAAAACTTAGAACCTCTAACATACGCATAACAACTAAAATTGTGCCATTTTCTTCTTCCTATATTCTTCCTTCTTCCTCTAGTATTTAACCCAGTCCAGAAATTCTCATTACAATCAGCGTTAAGAAGAGTTATCCAACCTCAGTGCTTACTGGGCAGGATGTTGTAAATCAAATCCATTGCTTTTCCAAATAAAAACCCATATTGAATAAAATAACCAGATGCATACCTCAAGCACAAGCTCCCAAAAATCTGGAAGAAGTGACGTACAAAATCACTGACTCTCTTTGTGTCACAGTGTTTACTCTAAAGTAATGCTGCTTTTGGAGTAAATGCATGAGACCTTGTGAGATATTTCTGTCTTCATATAATGAGTGTGTTACATGATAACTACAGACATCCCTGGGGAGCCTACAGAGAGCACAGTAGGCATTATTCAATTAGATTTTCATTGCAAGGGGAGCCTGGCTGTGCAAAAAAGTTGCCCCATAACATATCAGGCTTGTCTTAAATTGATTAGGAGTACATTTCATCTTGCCTTGGATATGGAGTTATTACAGATTATCTACATTCAGAATAAGAGTTCTTTGCCTCTGTTTCTATAGTATTTTGGGAATACTCGATGCGTGAACAAATTGAAATAGGTCAGGGAAACTGAAATACAACCCCACATATGCACATACAGTCAAACTCCGAAAGTATGGGACTTTTACATCTGAGTCCCTAAAGAAAATTAACTTCCTATTTCACTTACAAGTGAATAAGCAAGCTACTTCATTCCAGTTAAATAAACTGTCATGTTCCAATACATCATCTTCAAGCTCTTCATCTTCTTTTAATTATACAGCCTGATAACAGCCAGCATACCTGCGAAGCACCTACGTGTAGATTTTTCTTAGCCAGATTTTCACAGCTGACATTTCCTACCCATGATCTTTGAGTTCACCGTATCAAAAGTGCAAATTCAGCTTCGTCAAAGCCCATGGATGATAACATGTTTGGGTGCTATAATGCAAGGCAACCTACTGCGTCTATTTTGGTGTCTGTTTACTGGATACATAATTACAAGCACTAAGTACATGCATCTTTCCATCCTTCTCAGAAAACCACCTTTCACACTTTATTATCACTTATTAAAGCCTACTGCTGGCTTGATTGAAGTGTGTAGGCTGCACTATACTTACCTGAAAATAAAGCAACTTCATTTGGTTCTTAAGTTACTTCAGAAGCTCTCCCTGTTATTACATGCCTTCTTTTCATATTACAAATTTCCCACAATTTCCTGCTTTTGTGTTTCACTTAAAATCTTGTTTATTGGTGGCACAAAAGTAAAACTTGACTAGTAATGTCTGCCTGCTTTTCATGCTTTCCGTCATGGGATGCAATTCAACTCACAGTATTGATGAGAATTATTCATTTCTGAAAATCTTTCAAGTATGTTTCAACCAAGCAGGTTCTTACATTTTCTACCCTTGGAAGGAGGGGAAGAGTTTCCATCCCTTGATATGTATGATTTAATGACAGAATATACATAATCCTACCTTTTTCAACAGATCATGTTGAAGTTAAAACCTCTACCTAGGCACTGCTGTACCTAGCCAAAATTTGTTTTCTACCACAGGATCACAGAATCATTTCTTATGACTTCTTCAAATGTAAGGCTGATGTTACAAGTTAAAGACAATTGTACCTCAAAAGTCTCTGTCGTGGCCTAGGCCAAATAAGCCAATGACCAGTGACAGATGCTCTCCCTCTGCCTCTTGCTCCCAGGAGAGGATGAGGAAAAATAAATTTATGAGTTTAGAATGAACTAAACTACTGTAATGAAATAGTAATAATAAAATAAAAATGAAATAATGAAACAAGTACAGTATATACAAAACCATAGCAAGCTCCCAGGTCCCCGGCAGGCACTGGGGAAGTCCCAGACTGGATTCAGCAATGGATGGGAACTGGATTCCAGTTCTGGAGTCAGGAACTCATGGATCGGGATCAAAGACAGATGAGCAGAGTCCACCTCGGATATTGGCCATTGAAGAAAGAAGGCTGATCCTATGATCCCTCAGCTTTTATAATGAGCATGGGGCAGACGGGATGGAATATTCCTGTTGGTCAGTTTTGGGTCCCTTGTCCTGTCCCCTCCTCCCTTCAGGTGGGACCCCTTTACACTTTTTTATTTCTGACTCTCTAGCGGGCCAAATAATGAAGTGAGCTGACCTTGGTTGTTATAGCAAGAATATAAGCACAAGCCTCTTTGCATACTATTCTATGGCATGAACTATAAACATGAGTCTTATCACTTTGAGAATGAACAGTTTTCTGCACAATATGCTACTAATTTCAGAGAGTTTTAAGAGACCTAGCTAAGAATCACAGAATATCAGGGATTGGAAGGGACCTTGAAAGATCATCTAGTCCAATCCCCCTGCCAGAGCAGGAACACCCACATCAGGTCACACAGGAACAGGTTTGAATGTCTCCAGAGAAGGAGACTCCACAACCTCTCTGGGCAGACTGTTCCAGTGTCCTGTTACCCTCACTGGGAAGAAGTAAAATTACTGAACAGAAAGTTCATTCTGTTTTACCTCAAACCAGATCAGTCTCAAACATGTAAAACAGTAGAGCTGGTAAACCCAAATATCTATGTGATTAATTTTATTTAATATAAATTAGAAATGCATGAATTTGGGACATATGTTTTATTATTACTTACATTGTGCCTACAATATCTTAATTTCATTGATAAATAGGTCATTCACTTTACCTGCTTTCAGAAATGTATAACTCTAGTAAGTTGTCTAACATGCAACTCTGTAATAGAGGTTTTATACACCGACTGTAAACTCAGTAACTATATCATCTCCCTTGTCCATGTAATGTTCATTAAAGCGATATTATTCTTTAGGCCTGTTTTAAAATTAGACAGGTCAGTTTGCTGTAACAAAAAGCCTATTGGATCTTAAGATTATATGAAAACATAGCTGTCATCTGCTATCATCAATTTCTTTCAGCTTTCTTCTTCTGGTAAAATGTTTTCCACAGGGAAAAAAAAAAAAGTATGTGGACAATCAACACTGGTGGAATTAGCGATTTTTACTCAAAATTGGCTTATGTTAGGTAAATAAGATGAAAGACTGCTAGACTTTTATCCTCAGGTCCTCCAGTAGTAAATGTTATTTATATATCAGCTTATACATATCTATACACACACAAACCCAAAATGAGTATTCTCAACGTTATGACTTACAACCCAGAAATTGTGCACATCAACAGAACTGTGAATTTCTGTAAGCTTCAGTTAAATGCAGGTTACTGAATTCTGATTGCCTATATTGAAAATTAGAAAACTGTTTTCTGTGCTAGTTCTACAAGGAAGCAAATAATGCAGATGCACTGCCAGCCTGTCAGTTCTCATCCCCTCCCTCCTAACTTTTGAAAGAATTGGCTAATTTTGATCCAATTTGACAAAAGGACCTGGTCTAAACGATACGAAGTTCCTACAAGTTTCCATGAGAACTGACAGTCGAGTAGGAGATAAAGACTGACATGAGTCGTCCCAGTGAGGAAAACGTTGCTGTGTAAGCTCAGCAATTACCTATTACGTTTGACATACCCGCAAGTCGATCACTGTGTATATACCAGCCACAAAATCCACTTGCATGTAATCTGGAACCAATCATTGGTCTTCTCTTTCTCACCCAGCCACAAGCTAGGGAACAGAGGAGGGGTTGGCAGTACTGAATCAGTGGAGAGGCTAGGATTTAGCAATGTCAAGTGAATGAAGAAGTCAGCTGTAGTTTCACTGGGCATAATGTCATCTGAAACCAAGCTTCAGCACATACACTGTAATCAGACAAATTCTGTTAAAGTTTGCAAAGTGTTTGTAGTCATTACCCTACTATAAGCCAGAACAATAAAAAACACTAAAAGATCAGAAAACATCAAGTTTACTGTGATTTAACAATGTTGCAAACAAGCTGCTATTTATATTTTCCAGCGTTAATTCAAATAGGCCAGTATCCCATTTGATCTAGGAGGCCATATGTAATCATACCCTTTTTAGCTGGGTCTATACTAGGTCTGTCAGTAATTACACAGTTGGCACTTGGGTTGTTGGGGACATATCCCAGGTTATTAACACCTCAATGACTTGAATTTCCTAAGAGATTCTTGGTACATTGTGGAAGAAGTCTTTCACCTTTCCAGACCTTTGACCTTTGTCTGGGTGATCCTTGGCACACACTTACCGAGAGAATCTCTGTGTTTGCCTGCTCTTTGTCTCTGTTCAGTTTTGCTGATGCCAGCCCCTGGCTCTGAAAGTTTTGAGTGGTGTTTCCTTCTGGTCTGTTCAGCCAGTCTTGCCAATGCCACATAAGGAGGAAAACCAACCCACTCACACACCCTAACTCCTGTTTACTTTCCCCGCTTATTCAGGAAAAGGATTACATTACTTTTTTATGCAAAAGCATCGCATCAGGATCTCCTGTTCTGTTATTTTTCTACTATGAATCCTTGATCTTTTCCAGTTAATGCTTTCAAATTCCAAGTATTTTACTTACATCTGCTCAGACCCAATAAACACTACAGAACCGGAGGTGCATCAGTGTCACTGAAAATGCTTGTGTGGAGTATCTTTTAAGTAATCATAACCCTTCCTCATCCAGATGCTACAGAACATAAATGGTAAGAAATCGTTCCAAAGAAATCTGCATTGCAGTCATCATCAAAGCGAGTAAATAAAGAAAAGCTAATAGGACACCACATACTAGGCAAATCACTGTGATCTTCATAGAGAGAGGTTATGGATTTATTTTTCTTCTTTTTATGAATAGAATTTTTCTTCTAGATTCAGAGGCCTTCACATCAAATTCAGTATTTTTAGCACCCACACGACCATCTAGAATTAAATTGCAGCAGTTCCTTAGCATCTGAGTAAGAAAGCCATGATAGATCACTGTGATTCTCCTGCCCTTGGACAGTAATCAAAGAATCATTTACTAATAGGCTGAATTGCTTCCAAAAGCAGAAATCACACAGCTCCATCTTGTGGAAGACATATTCCTTCTGTAATGTCACATCTCAGTTGAAGTCCTACAGCTGACATGCCTTTCTTAAGGATTTAGCTTTAGATGCTTTTACCTACAGGGGTTTATCTACTGCTGATATTTTATTTAAGGTGTAATTTACATAATTTAATCAAGAACAGGAACAACCTGCTTAGCATTTTTATTTATATTGTTCTCTATCATTTTATTTTCCCAAAACATTCTCCCAAACATGTCCATATGTCAACAGTTTGTATTGTGGTGCAGAATACTACCTTATTTTCTTTCTGTCCTCGTTCTTTGTCCCGTTAAAGTTTCAACACTTTACAGAAGTGTCCTCAGTGCACATGCCATAGATTAGCACTAAAAACATTTGATTTTCAGCCTAGTGGCACGTCTTGGCAGGAAGTTTAGGTAGCACAAAAGTGCAGGCCAGCAGAGTCTGTCTCATTCACACAAATCAAAACAGAACTCTAATCTGTAATGTTGCTGTAATCTAATCTAATGTTTCCATAATCTAATTAAAGTAAACTAAGTCATAGCAACTTTCACCTCAGACGAATGAGACAATTTTCCACAACATTAGGAAAAACTTCTTCTTGGATTCTGGAGACAATTGTGAGATTGATCCTTATTCCTTTGTTGCAATCTCATTGTCCCACTGAGAGCTTCAAAAGGGACTGTATGTCAGAAATAAACACATCACCATATGCACTCCACAGATGCTGATTCTATTACTGTTGTGTTGTGAAGTGTAGTCTGTATCTTCCTACTTTCTCTTCTGTGGTAAGATTAGTGTTGCCGGGAGAGAGAGCTTTGAAGTCCTCCACAAACACAAGTTTAAAATTATTCTTTGTGCTTCTAGCCAACAACTTCTTAGATAATTATGGCTCCGTTTACCGTAAAAGGTAAAATCCAAATTTAAGATGATGTCAGGAATGCAAATTAAGGCTTACAGAGTGACAAAATCACTAAGAATTTCAAAATTTCTGAGCAATAAGGGCCTCTTTTTACAATGGCAATTATTCATCCCCTTGTGTTAAAATAATTGTCTATCAACTCTTTGTTCATTAAGCAAGAATTTTACAGGATCTAAGCGAAAAGAAATCTTAAAAAACACTCTGCAATGCTCAAACAAATATTTAGCCTGTCACCACACATTCATTATTTCCTTCATCAACCACATTAGTGACAATTATTCATCAAGTTTTGCACTTTCTTTTCATTCACCAATTAGTACATACCGTGCCCAGGTGACCACTATCACATTCTCAACCACAGAAAAGGAATTTTAGCAAAAGATCCAAATGTTATGAAACACTGTATTCAATATGAACAAGTACTACATATAAAACCCAAAGATTAACAAATGTAATAATAATAAAAATTACAATATAGCAGTAATAATAAAACTGGAAATAAAAAATCATAAATTGTTCATAAAGTATTTATACACTAACTTTTATGCCATTATATCAAGAAAATTTTGTTATATTTTTGGCTATACATTTTATTTAGGTAAAGTGTATTAAAGCATGCCTGTTAACAGAAAGTAAAAGCCATCAAGAAAAAAGTTCCTTGGTCTTTCATATGTAACTCATTGTAAAGTCTTCACAACAGATTTGCATGTTTGGAATAATAATTGGTGTTTGGAGAAGATATTTTTCATAAATTGCAGTCTAATGTAATGCTCCTCTATCAGATTACCCCAGCCCACATTCACTGAAGTTTTCTGAAAAAGCAGCAAGTACCATGACTCATGGGACTATCCGCGAGTGACTCTGGGAACATATTTCCCATTAATTTACAATTGAAATATGTGAGTGGTCGCAAATGACCACAAACATTCCCTCAAGTCTTCTAATTTAATTAAAAGGATAAATGATCTTAAGTATTTTCATCTTTTTTAATTAGTTTTAAATTAATTTTCAGTCTGAGAGCCAGAAGTCCTAAAAGAAAAAGCAGGGAACTGTGCATACGAGCTGCTGCTGATCTTCAGATTTACCAGATCTGCATGATGAATGTCAACACAATAAATAAAAGCAGCTGCTTATTAAAATACTGTTTTGGACTACAACAGTCAGAGGCTGTCTGAATCAACACATAGAGGCAAAAAAATGCAGTAGAGAAAAATCTCCTAAAAAATGTCTAAAACCTGTATTTTTAGTTAAATGCCAAGACTTACAGGGGGAAAAAACAGAATAGTATCTTGATTATTTCCCTACAAATCACACACCCCTATTGAGACAATTCCTCACCACTTCACCCCTGAATTCACCTTCCACACTGAGAAACGTTACGGCATTCCTCTCTTCCGGTAGACATCAAAATAGTAACTCTGTAGATATGACTGACAAGAAAAATACCTCATCTTTTCTGCTAACATTTTTTTTATTGTATGAAATTTCAGGAACAGTATCAGCTTGATTTCTTTTTATTAAGTCTTGAAGTGATTTTTATTTCTCTGGACGCATTAGTATTACTCTGAAATGCTGAAAACCAAAATCTACAGAAAGGATGAAGAAAAAGAACTAAAGAAGACTTTCCAAGGTTCATACCACACTCCACCAATAGCTGTCAATCCTGACAAGAACCAGCTACCTCTAAACGAAGGTGGATACAATAGTTCCATCCTCTTTATCCAATCAGTGTTTGGACTGTATTCCAGAATCTGCCACCGAGGTTGCCAATTAGTGCCAATCATGGCAGGTTTTTCTGTGATACGGGCACCAATTCAATAGAAATTGGGCTGATAATACTGTCAATCTACTTTGCTTCTTATCTAAAGAGCCCTTGTATGACTTTGTAACCTTCAGTTACTACCAAGATTAGCCAGCTTGAAATAGTAGGCTATAGACATAAAAAACATATTCCTCCACCATTAAAAAAACCTATAATGTGCAGTTTACAGCTGGAAGTACTCTCAGGCTTTTCAAGAAAGTGCCAAGAGACTACTGTTAGAAAGATAAAGTAATTTGTTCAATAGGGCTACAATTATTTCATTCCCCAAAAGTAGGGGATTAAAAATTGTGTTAATTAGGATAAATATTAAGAAAGTATTAAAGCATTATTAGAAGGCAAACCAAACAACAAAAGAGTTGCAGAACATTACAACGCTACAAATAATACTTCACAGTGATATTCTGCATTGCATTTGGTGCTTAGAAGATATATAATAATGTACTGGCTACCAGCAGTAGACTGGCCTATTTAATCACCCTTAACCCTATGGATTTCCATTACTTTGGTGCATACCTTTAAAACTGAAAAGCTAGCAAAACATGGTGTTAGAAATAATTTAGTGTTTCCTATATCAGATTGAAAAATGCAAGACTAAATGTTAAATATGAGGCAGATCATTCTAGTTAGAAACAAGACAATGTACAGTACAAACATACCTGAATCTGCTGTGCTTCCCAGTCATCCATTTATCTATTGCTTTTCAAATACATATGTATTCTGAACAAGGCATTGAAAGTGTAATCCTGGATTCCCTGGTAATCTAGCTGGGAAATTTGGCTGCAGGAGCAATCAAACATCAGACTTAGAGAATTAAAAAGTAAAATGCCTAGAAGAGTTTGCAGGTAACCGTTTTAATATAAAGGCCCTTGTTTTATCATGCATGAATAGAAGTATGATTCTTTGCATTCTAAAGTACTTTAATCAATCTTCAAGGATTTTTAATAACCTCATTATATATCTCTTGTATAGGATTATGAACATTTGCAAATGGGGTCATGTGTTAATGCTTCAAAGGCTAAAAAGTTAGATCAAAACTTATTTTCCAAAACTCTTTCAAATATTTCAAAATTAGAAGGCCTGCCCAATATACATTACCACATTCAAAGTGTTAGCATTCTCTGTGAATTTTAGCAACATCTCTTTTTCATATATATGTTACTGTTCTCCTTCCCCCACTGTTTTCCTACAATGATGACTATATCTGCACAACTTTATCCATAAGTAAGTAGTAAGAGTTTAATTTAAATTCAATTAAAATAAAGCTACAAAATTTAAAGCTACATATAGACTGAATTGATTAGTTTAACTTAATCTACTAAGCAATAGTGTTCAAGGATTACAAAAAAAAAAAAAAGATTATGGTTGTACACCTCATGGCAGTTTCATAACTGTCCAATTGGACGAGTTTTCCTGTCATTAGAGAAAAAAAAAATCAAAGCTGTATCAACAGGGATTTTACTGATTTGTAAAAGTATCTTACAGTAACATTTTCAGTTTTCTAAATTTGGATATTGTGGGTCACACAATATTTTTGCACAGGTAAGTTTATTTAATGTTAAGGTCCATATGCATGGAAGCAAATGATAATCTGAGCTCTCAAATGAAGAAGTAAATTGATACTGTGTTTACTGAAGACAATGCTAGTGCAACTGAGTTTTATAGAAGATAAATACACTGAGAAACTTATAACACATGAATGCAACTCTCAAGTCCAGAAATAAAACGTTTGTTTGATTTAAACTGAAAGCTTGACATAGAGCTAAGAATATTTATGCAGCCTATTAAATATGGAAAAAAGGCAAAAAGCTTTTAAAAAATTAGAATTATCCAGACTGTACTGTCATTGCTGTGCTCTAGAACTCATCTGTGTGAGACACTGAAAGAAGTTGGGTGCTTTTAACATTACTCCAGATAATCTTCAAAATAATCTATATTTCAGATAGCTTTTGATCAGCAATATCATAGATGGTTTTAAAGTAAAGACGTTAAAGGTTAATGAATTGCAATAATTTTAAGGACACAGTTTTCAGTATCGTCTAACAGAGAGAGTAAGAGTAGTTGGCAATACAAAATTGCAGTAATGATCTAGATCTGATTCTCCAAATACTCCTACAGGTGTTTTACTAAGAGCCCCATATAAAGAAAATAGTTTTCAACTTCATTTTTTCAGTTCCTTAACTGCACACATTCCAATAGAAAAACTCCTTCTCAATAATGTTCATCACTTCCCAATATGAAAATAAAGAACTACAGAGTTTTATATTCTTTCTTTAAGCTCTGTGACTGCAACACTATAAAGGAAAAATCTGCCCATTGCTGATGAGAAAGAAACAGTGATCCAGAATTGTTTTATGGATAATAACCCCAGAAAAGAAAGATTTTTTTTTTGTCAGGATACATTAAAAGGCAAGGATAAATAGCCAAATGAAGGAAGTCCCATTTCTTTTTCAATTCCAGAACAACTGAGGCCAAACTGTTAGAATGCTATTGTTTAGGATTTGGGAGGCTAATAAAGTATTCACTTCAGTGTCAAATAACATGAAAAAACCAAATTGCCTCAGATATATGTGTGATGTGATGGGGTGCAGTAATCGGAACTGACTCAATATGGCAGCCCAATTGAGTTTTGGACAAGGCAAAGGAAAAAAAACCAGAATTATTTAAATTTTTTCTTTTAGGAGAAAACATAGGCTGACAGATAATCTTCTGTAAGATGGTAGATGAAGCTTAGGCTCAAATATAACTTTTTCTTTTATGTTTTGTACTGATAAAGGAAGGATTGTCAGGTTTATACACAGACATAGTATTGATAAAACTTTCTAGTCGATATACATGTGTCCACAGAGGTGTGATTACGCTGGCAGTCAGGAGCATATGATCAGCCAGCCCGGATCAGAGCAAAGGTCTGTATCTGACAGTAACCTTGTGTGGATGCCTAGGGAAGAGTCAAAGCACAGGTAGCAGGATGGAGTGAGTCTTCCTGATTAGGAGCTCCTCCTACCAGAACTTGGCCCCTGGTATTTCACAGCTTTGGGTGTTTTATAACACCATCAGTTTTTTAAAACCCATGTAAACTTCTTACATCCACTGTCTTCAAAATGAAAAGGAAACTAGGAATTTGATGAAAGCAGGGCAAGAGGTTTGGAGCAGCAAAAAGAAGAGATTACAGAAAGAGACAATAAATGGGATAGTACTGCAAAGAAAGACTGAGATTTGAGCAACTCTGCTTGAAGAAAAGTATGCAAAGGGACTCAGGACAGAGATATTTTTCCATCTGCAGCTTTCCATCTGTAAGTGACAGTACTGGGAGCTCTCTTGGAAGGTAAGAACCAAAATTAAGCATGCATGGTGACAGCACAGAAGAGGCATATTGTAACCCATTGCAGCCTAAACAAGTGTTAAGAAAGGGCTACAGTGAAATCCAGGAAGAAAACGAGTTCAAACTTCACTTTAGATGTTTTTTAATTGCATGCATCTGTATGGGATGTCAGAATCCACCAACAAAGGTATCACGTATTACTTTTCTCAGCCATGCAACCCTAGATACGTATTGTCCTTTGTCTCTGACATCATATTCTGAGAGGATTCCCTTCCAAGAGCTGGTTTTAGAATGTACATTTGTGGGTTTTTAACAGGATGGAGGGGATTGAGAGGTTTTGTGAAAAGACTTAGAGGGGAGACAGTGGTTGATAACAGCAAAGAAGGATGGGAGGGCAGATTCAGTACATTAAGAGTGTGTCAAAGAAGGCATAGCAGAAGAAATAATACTTACCCATAATGAGCTATTAATGGTACTGAAATTGTACCATTCATTTGTTAAAATGAATGTCTGACTGTAGATTTTCTTGTCAGTCTATATATTTTGATTAGATGCACCACACAGCTCTGCAGCAAATTACTGCAATTAACTTTGATTCTTTAAGATCCATAGGAGTAGCATATGCGAATCTCATGGCAAAATCTAGAATTCAACTCTAAACTCTTATCTAAAACATTTGTGCAAAGAGATCAGGTATATTCAAAAGTTCTGACAATCTTCAGCAGGAATTCTATAGTGATCTAAGGCAATATTCATTTCTTAAATTTCCCATGAGAAGAAAACTTTTTAAAAATTCAAAGGAAATTTAATAAATCTGTCACAGTAAAGCTTGAAAAAGAAGTACAGCTTGAGTTCATTTCTTAACAAACACCTTAAGCAGTCAGTCGTCATTTTTGTATACCAAATACAGACATTTCAATGCAAATCTTAGCTTACAGATAAAATGTTTTTCATGCTGTTCCCTTTTAGTTTTAGTAGCACATCCACTGTGAAACTAGCACCGTTCCATCTGTGAAACTATATAGAGTCAGACATTTTACCTCATAACAAATCTGTGTAGCTCACTATTTTTTGGCTGTATGAATACAAAAGAAATTGACACAAAACAAACTGCAAATAATCAGATCTAAGACATCATTGTCTACAAGAAAGGTATACCCCTGATTTTGTTAGGACAAACTACAAAACAAATGTCAATAGGGGCTTTGCAAGGGAAGAGAGGACAAACTATAAGATCACGGGGAGCTAAGACAGATTCCACAGAAGACCTGCCGGGAAATAGCAAGTAATACAACTAATCCACTCAATTAAATTCTTCAAAGTGAGAGAAGAGTCAAGACAGATGTTCATTTCTGATTAACAGCTCAAATAGTTTCCATGTATGATACATGCTTTTCTGTTCTTGTTTTCATAAATTCCCAGTGAAGTGCTGAGCATTTGCCAGTGCTGAATTAATTGAACTGACAAATTAAGTGTGCTTTTCTTCTTTGTAAAAGTTACTGTGCTGAGCAATTAATTGTTACTATATTACTACAGTACAATTTGGAAAATGATACACATACAGTAGACATAATGGAGAATTTTGTCAGAACTTGGAAATCCTGTCAATAGATCATTAAAGGGCAAAAGGCCCGATGGAACCGGACCAAACCTACTTATCAGTACTTGCTTTTTATATTGCAGTAGTTTGAAGATCCCAAATGGTGCTTGATCCTGTTTTGTTAATGAGCACACGAACACAAAATGAAGGATTTCACCAATACCACCTGACAGGTTATGACACTATTCACTCCATTTGACTCCGCTCTGAAGAACAGCCAGGAAAATTAAGCACGTTCACATGTCTGAATAACTCTCAGCTTGAACTATGATCTATCTGCATGCAGACAGTGCCCTGTGAACTGAAATGGCTGTGGCACCTGTGTAAGCTCCATTAAGCTACAAATATGGGCAAATACTAATAGTACTTTTTTAAATTGCCATATTATTCACTGTGGTTTTGGCAAACACAGTAAAGCCATGATTAAGACAGCTTCCCCCTTCCCCAAAATAATAAACCCCCCTTACACTCTGAATAAAGTTATAACTTGGACCATTCATCTGGTAAATAAAAATCCTTGGAAAAATGGAAACAAAGATATAGCAGTTCCATGCATATTCAAATAGTTGTAATTGCTATGGAAACCATCCCTAGTAATTCAGTCTTTGTCTCAAAGCAAACCATGACACAATGACAGTAAAAGAAAATGTAATACTGCCTACGACTTCAAAGTTCAAAATTCAAGAGAAAATTAAACCACCATGTAGGAAAAGCCTTCATGGTCTCCCATCTTCCAGGATCTTTTTGGAGCATATTTATGTGGACAAGCTCTTTGGTGTTAACATCCCAGCCCATTGCCTTGGAGCTGCCTGGCATAGGCTCTATCGGACATAGGGGAAGTTTCAGGCATCTTATCACAGAAGCCACCTTTGTAGCCTCCCCAATACACAATAATTCCTCGTTAACATACAAAGATTCTATCTCTAAAACAATGTACTTTTTTTCTTTAGCATGAAAAGAATTAAATGATTTAGACATTTGGTGGCCTTACACTTTCAAGGATCTAAGAAAATGTTCAACAGTCAGATGAGATTTTTGAGTGTTATATTTGTAAAACATTTTATCTGACTAACCTACAAACTCCCTAGAAACATACACTCCAGGATAAAATGCAGCATACAAAGTTTAAAAGTGATTCAAAGAACTCTTAGAGCTCAGTAAATGTACTATACTATTCAGGTCTAAAATAAGAAGCCAGCTTCAGTCTTAACTATGAAATGATTATTACTGCTTCATAATTAGAGGTTTCCTACAGGTTCTGAAGAATGTAAGCCAACAACTTTCTCTCTACTTTAAACTGAGTTTAAAACATCATTAAAAATAGAACAGATCACACATTCATAATACTACCTTACTAAGACAGGAATCTGAGAGGTGTGATAATTTGGTACGTATCTAATTTTTCAGATTAGTTACTGAGAGTAAAAAGTTGAAAAGACATATTGATTTGAAACACAAGATGTAGATTTCAATTTTAATTTTTGTATTACATGATAAATCCCAAGAAATTCATTCAAGCTTATAAATGCCCCAAAGATGTTCCAGATAGTATTTACTAAAGAGAAAGTTAGTTTTCTGGATGCATTATGGGAAATACGATACATTCAAACCAGGATGTAAAAGCCAACAATTACTGACATCGAAAGAAGAGAAAGTAGCACAATCCCTGAACTATTTTCTCTGGAATAATGTAACACTGATAGGAGAAAGCTTTATTTCTTACTTTGAACTGCCCAAGATATAAACACTCTAAGAAAATAGTGACATACTAGAGCTTCTATACATTGTATTTTCAGTGAGACACTTAGTTTTCCTTTCCTATAAGAGTTAACCATCCTTTACCTCACTGAAATACATCAGCTAGCCAGATGCCATTTTATATACTTAAATGTCATGTTTTCCATGGTGTAGTAGAAGCAGGAACGAGACTTTTCTAAATCTAAGAATCTAAGTCTCTCTACTACAAAATACTTATCTAAAATTGTCGTTTTCCTGGCTGTCTTGAACAGTCACACACAGCTCATTATAGGAGAGTTGACAACCCTGGGCAAAGCATGAAATTGATGGTGCAGAATTCAGAAGATCAAGTCTGAAATTTGACTCTTGATTTCCTCTACTTGGTTGCCGTTCATGTCTAGTTCTAGTAATTGTGGATTTCGTCAACTCAGTTTTTAACCTTCAAATTCCCCTGAATATGTCCATTGATTCAAGAAGTTCATAAATAGAACATCATACAACAATGTAAAAATGCTGCAATTGCTGCCTTTGCTGCATGTATTCTATAATCAAATGCTTAGAGGAATGGAAAATTCCATATATCAGGAAGGTTTGCTTCATGTTAATTTTATGTTCTCTTTAGAAGTCAAGGAGAAGTTACAGAGGTATGAATCCATATGGAAAATTAGAATATTCCTTCAGTGAAGAAACTGCAATTGCTTTCAGTTATTAAAGTGTTAAGTAAATTATTACAAATGCGATCCTATATTAGCTGCAATATCCTGTTTCAACAACAGGCTACAAGCACTCTGATTAGAAATGTCTATCATGTAAAACAGTATTAATCCCACTTTTACAATTTTCAAATTAATATGAAAATATTTTCAAACATTATGTTAGTACATTTCCTTACTAAACTACACTGCATTGAAGAAACAGTAAATTTGATAATACGCCTTAGGACAAATGCCCATATAAACCTGATAGACAAATTAGTTCTTACTACTTGTAAGGTAACGCTATTTTATCAGTGAAATTTAGCAACTGTCCCAATTTTGGCTTTTGCGTTACCCACAGGACACTACTACAGCAATGTTGCTGCTCTGTACAAAGTTATCTTGTTCACTTGGACAGTAAACACTGGTTTTGGAATAGAGCTTTAAATACAATGACTGAATCTGGTTTACCCACTAAAGCAAATATGCTTTGCAAAGCAGAAGTACCTCACTCCTTTCTCAACATGGACTGAAGAGAATAACAGGCTAAGGTGCACGTTAGGTTCTTAATCAGCTATTGTTTTCCTGGTGCCTAACAAGAATGCTCTGCAGAACACTGCATCAGTCTTATCTTACACATTCTTCTCTACAAGATTTTCTGCAAGCTCTTTACCAAAGTAACAACTTGATAGAATATTTGGTCTGTGAGTGAGAGTAACCTACATTTTCATAAAGCTCCAGTTCTAATACCAAAATTTTATAACTATTCTGTAGGAATCAGAAGGATAAATAAATACTCTTTGAACTACATGTTCCAACAACTTATGCATAGCTGCATAGTCTGCAATTCAGATTAACAACTTTTAAGTAATAACATTGCAAAATCGCTTCACAAAAAAAAAAAAAAAAANTGATGGTTTTCAGTAACAGGATACACAAAATCTTCAAATAAAGTTGCAACACCAGATTTACATTGCCGCTACTCTACAAGAAATCCACACTGGTCACAAGGGTGCAAATGTTTACACCTATGTAATATTGTTTCTACTAATCCATGTTGAGATATTCCCCCTTGCATCATCAACTGCTTCTTATTTTGTATATACAACAAAGTAATTAACTTGTAACAGTACTTCTATTAAATGAACAGCTAAGCATCTCTGAGTGACTATGACCACGTCCCTTAGAAAGGTATGATAGGCTTGAACATGAGGAACATAATTGAAACACTTCATCTATCCGTCATTTTTGTATATTGCTGCAATAAAGAGACCTTGTTGTATTTCATGACTTTTACACCTAGAAACTATTAAAGTGGATTATTCTACACAGTCACCACATAAATCAAAATTAAGGTTGCTCATGGTATGTAAACATGAAATGTACATATCTTTAAAGTTTTTAACCTAGCATTGTAATTGTGGAGAAAAAATACTATGGAAATAATTAACAGCTGCTTAGGTTTAATTATGAGTTTAGTTAAGATAAAGTAGATTGACTACACTTGCTGTTATTTGTAAGGTGGGGAGGCAGGGGGAACCTAAGGGAGAAACAAAGGTGAAGGAGTTAGTAATTCCAGGGTCTCATGGTCTGTGCAGACCAGATACAGGACTAGAATTTACCTTTCCCTGACTAATGTTCCCCCCATCCATCAGACCATAGCCCAAACAAATTCTTTAATTGGAGTTAATTTTTAACCCAGTAAAAGCATGTAATATCTAATTTTTACAATAGCTTCCTTGAAAAAAGAATAATTAGATTTTCCTTCATAGGAGAATTATTTCTTGACCTGTATAGAGCGTTCCTTATATAGACTGCTGGAGAAAAATCCGTTTCAGCCAATTACAAATTACAGAAAGTGCCCACCTCAGTACTAAGTATTCTAAGAACGTGAAGAGATGAAGCTGTAAGATGGCTTATAAGAAATTTCAAAATTATGGAACACATTTTTCAATTTCCAATATATCTTTATACCTACGGACAAATATCAGTATTTCTATTTTTGCTCTTTTTCTTAGAAAGAAAGTTTGTTCTTATTTTAAAAAAACCAAAACATTTACATATAATTTCCTTGGGAACCTGGATAACAAAACCATGCATTAATTCAGGCAATTTTTTTTCAGCAGTCTTATCTTTTACCTATGAGCTGAAACAGGTCTTTGTTTTTTCTAAAGCTGTAAACAGTCTACAATACAATGATGCAATCTCATATAATCTATCACCTTGAATGTAGCCTATACTTTGTGGTTGTTTATCATTTTATATGGAATGAGACTCCTAAAGTTACTTGAAATGTTTATGACACACACGTATATATATATATATAACAAATCCTATTTTGTTTAAGATTAAACTCAAGCTTTCGTACAGAAATACAGAAATGTATTAGCATGCACTCCCTGGAATATCATTATCCTACCTTATTCTTCCAAACTTGAAAATTACATATAGCTAATTCTAAACTAATTCTTAGACAAATTTTATTTATTCTGTTCGTATGCAAGTTCTTTCTTGTTTTTTTATGAATACTTCTTAAACAATGGCTAATGTTTTGCAAAGAAAAATTACTTAAAAATTAAATGCAAGATTTAGGCCTAAATCCTGGCCTTCTAAGGTAACAAATGACAGCCCTCTACTGGTCAATAAAGATATAAGCACAAAAAGTATATTTAAAATAACTACATTAATACAACATTAATAGCCAAAGTTAAAAAAAAATACAAAATAGAGACAATAGAGATGCCTGAAATATTTTATTTGGAATTAGAAAGAATGTTTTCTAGTAATCATGTAGGAAACAGTAGGTCAAGGAAATGACTGGTTCCTAAATTACATGGACAACTCTATAGAAGGCTGTAATTCTTCAAAGAACTAGCCTTATTGGACTCAGGCTTTCATACACTATTCAAAAATAGCAATAAATGTTAATGTAATTGTTGTGGTATTGTGTAAGACTATGTTTGGGTCAGTAAAATAACCTGCAAACATCAAAGAATTTAGTAGCAGCCAGCTAAAAGTGACAACCAAAGCATGGTATTTGGTACAACAATTGGCAATTTGATCCAATTTACAAAGAAAAAATTGTATCAGCATAATACTTCAGAAATATGACACATGTATAAGAAAACAAAGAATAGATCCCATATTTTATTAATTTCTGCCAGTTTTTATATACCTTCTACTTTGCCCTGAGTCTCTGTACTGCACATTAAAATGCAAATATATACATTATAAAATAATTTGAAAATTTCCTATATTGATTTAAAAGATTCTATAGCATAATTCTGACCTTGTGGCAAATTTACAAATAATGCATTGTAAAGTACATCTTCCTTAATAGTGTCAACTTGACTAAGTATGCAATAAAAGAACCTGTTAGCAGCTGTACACTTTATTCTCCCTAATTGAGAAAAACCCAAAACTCAATGGAAACCCCACTGTAGCTGCCAACATGTGAGAAGGTGAAACAAAGAACTGAAAGTATTTATTTGAATGTATCAGACAGTTGACTCAATGCCCTGGTAATGGCATTTTACCAAAAGAAGATGATATTGGGGAAAATACTGGGAATTCATACCTAGTGCAAATAGAACAGATTTGAAACATCTCCACACATTCACATTATGAGAGAAGCTGGTTGTACACAGTCCCTGTGCCACATATCTCTGCAAAAAAAAAAAAGCTTTTGCTCTTTCCCTCTCACTTTCTCAGAGAGTGATTTTTGACCCAGTTGAAATAGCATCCACCTCCCCTGCAACACGCCCTGAAAAATTGTTTATTTTAAGGGTGCCTGGAGACATTCAAGTTCACTTGCCCTTCACCAAGCTGAATTGTAGGGTAACTCTGACTAGTGTCCTTCATTTCGTTCTGCTTTTGAAAGCAGGCCTGAAGGGCCTCTCACCCCTGTGGGAGCGAACAGCCTTTTCTGCACTGGCTGAGGTAGAGAAGCTGAAAAATGAGGTACCAGGAAACTATTGAGGTACTGATCGCTTGTGTGAGGAATGCAGGCTGAAGTTCAGTCAAGCTTAGTCTTGTTGCTTAAGAAATGCAATCAATTAGTAACAAACAACAAATAATTCATGGCATAATAACGAAAAGACCCCCTGTCTCATATTTACACCCAGCACACACATCCCACACACAGAGAGGAAAGGGGGCTTCAGCTCGCCTGAACGCGAGCACCTGCGAGAGCTTGGCGGGCAGATAAGTCCCATTCCCACCTCATTTTCCACGCCGGTGGGTCTCAGGATCCTCCATCTCTACCGCCGCCCTCCACCCTGAGGCGCTTCGTCTGAGGCGCCTCGCGCTGCAGGCGGGAAAATTGGCTGCCGGAGGACCACACCGCCTGCGCCCAGCAGGGGACGCCGCCACCTCGGCGGCGGGAAGGCGCGGCGGTCGGCGCGCATGCGCCGCTCCCCCCCCGGCGGCGATGGCGGCGCTGCTGGAACACGAGAGCCAGATCTTCCTGGACCTCTTCCACCAGGATGGGCTGGTGATCTGCGCCCGCGGGCTTGGTGTTGACCGCTTGTTGCTGCGCTTCCTCCGCCTCTACTGCGAGCCCGCCAGCCTGGTGCTGGTGCTCAACACCAGCGCCGCCGAGGAGGTGAGGGGAGACCCTGTCAGACGCGGCCCGGCCGCCCCGCCCCTTCCCCCTCACCGCCGGCGCCTCACGGTTTCGGCGGGCGCATCTACCGGGCGGCCGGCGGCCCCGGCAGCGGCTGGGCCTGGGGAGGAGGGCGCTGCCCGCGGGCGGAGGGGCTCGTTGGGGCGGCATCGCGGGGCACCCGCTGGTCGCTGAGCCCCGGGCGTTGAACCTGCCGGGGAAAAGGAGCGACTCCAGCTCCGAATTCCATAGTACTCGTCCATAACCTGTAAGTAACCAACGAGCAGAAAGGGGTGAAACTGGCTGACAAGTTGTACAAAAAAAATATCGCTCTGTTTTCCCCGGAACCAGGGAGGTTTCCCACCGTCAGGGAGGAGATGTTATGGGGACTTTTTGTTAGTGACCACCGGTGAATAAATATCACAGCGGTAGTTTACAAGAGTAGGCTTGATGTATGTGACCTACCTGCTGTGGTTGTCTCTGATAGCAGGTGAATGGACTCAAAGATCATCTGTCCCCAATTCTCTGTTCTTAAGTCAGTATTGCAATTGCTTATTCTCTGAAAAAGAGCTAATATCAGAGAAAAAGTAAACTCCTTTGAGTGTCAGTGACTCATACTTGCTTAAGTATTGTCTACCTACTACTAAAAACACATAGATTTTTAAATCACTCGGATGAGTTTGAAACTGAACTAAGTATACCTGAGAAGAAAAAAAGTCATGGTAATTCTGACTTTCTTAGGTAGTATCTTATACTGCCATGGTTTTGACTGGCTTTGGACAGCCCCTCAAAATTTAGGGGGTTTTGCATCTATTTCATCAGTTATGACAATGAGATGTGTTTTTATTTTATTTGGTTTAGGAGTATTTTATTGATCAGCTGAGGTCAGATGGAGTCGTTCATCTTCCTCGGCGTGTTACTAATGAAATTACAAATAGTACTCGCTATGAATTTTACACGCAAGGAGGAGTCATCTTTGCAACAAGTCGAATCCTTGTGGTGGATTTCCTTACTGACAGAATCCCTGCAAATCTCATTACTGGTAAGAGTTTAATGAAATAAAGGTAAGACTCTTCTGTTTGAAAATACATAAAGCTTAATTCTGTATGAAGAGCTCTAGTGGCCTGTATTGAGGCTGAAGAATTACTCTTTTTTTTTTTTCCCCACAAAGACAGAGGTAAAAAGAGAAAATATGTATTTTTTTAATTGCTTTTTTTCACTTTATACTTGTTTGCTTTACTTAATCATACAATTTGAAAACATCCACACTATTTTAAGATAACACATTTGTATGACTTGCTGGTGTTAGTAACTGGCTGGAAAACAAATCAACAGTTAAACTGTGCCATTGACACATAAAATTCAGTCCAGCTTTCCAAGGAGAATAATTGGTTGCACTTGGTGAAATAGCATCCAGAATATTGTCAGTGCATGGCCTATGACTGAAACTGATTTTAGATGTCATGTTTTATCAGCTCTGCACACTACCTGTTTTTTGCATTAACAAATTATTTCTGATGATTTTTTTTTTCTGTCAAAAAAATAGCCATTTCTTACTAATCTTTGTATTGACACACCTTGGAGACACTATCTAAATGGCAATATTATGAAGTAATGCTGCTGCTATCCTTGTAAAGATTTTGGGGAATAGCTTGTGACCTTTTTTGTTGTTACATAGAAGTTATGATGAAAGCTGTTACAACTATCTTTCTCTTTTTGTGTTCTGTTCCCCTTCTCCCCCAACCCTTGTTGTTTTTTGTATTCTTGTGTGAGCTGAAAACCCCATTAAAGCCTGGAGAGCTATCTAAGAGTCAGGAATGGAATAATATTTTACTGTCGTCTAAATGTTAACATCTTCTTAATGGCTAAACATAACTAAATATTGAATGCTAAGAAAAAATTAAGTTTCTACTTCAGAAGCTATATCCCCTTCCTTTTAGTTAATCTGTAACAAGCTCTACTCTGTAAAACACTTTGAACAGCTTTATGCTAGAGCCAAAGGACACCAGATTTGTCAGTTGTAGCATTTCTAGGTTAAGAAAAAAAGTGAACAAATTTTCTGTGCAGCCTCCTTTAATTTCTCTTATTCTCCTTGACACCTTCCACTCTACCTTTCTGCCCTAAAAAAAAAAAAAGAGGGGGAAAAGCAGACATTTGGACTTTGAAAAGAAGAAATATATTAAAGGTCTAAAAAATTGTCCTCGATAGAGTTGTTATCGTTTTCGCGTTCCCACTAGAGGTCAGTGTGACAGCAGCGCTGATAGAGTTCCTGCTTTAGTTAGAACTTCGGTAACCTGCTTCTGTTGGAAACATGTATTACCTGTGTGTGAAATTACACGACAAAAACTTGTAATAGTGTTTCTTGAGAAGCTAAAATAGCAACAAAAAAAAATCGGGAAAATGCATCCAGGTGTTACAAATGTTGTTTATAACATCAATATAGAATCACACATAAATTAACATCTGATGAACTCATAAATTCAGCTAAATGAGGATAATATGACTGCAGTAAAGATGAATTATTCCTGGTGATTTTGGCCAAGTAGAAATTACATACTTAGTAGTATAGTAAAACTGATTGAGTTGGTGTAGTAAACAGTGGCAAGTTGTTTCTACCAAGGCTTACACACAGTATGAACTCAATAAGCAGAGAAATATTGACTAAAAGTAGGAAGTTATTCTAATAAACACATAGCCTTACTGGCCTGTTACAAATTCTGTGTCTCCTGTAATGTTCTTCTAGAATCATATCTTGACAAACTGGAAGATGTTCGGAAATGGGTACGATCACTATCACGTCCTGAAAATTTTGCTTTGTAGGAGAAATGTAAGAATATCTAGATAGAAAAATACTTCTTGGTGGATTCTTCCATGACTTCATCATGAAATGAATGGTTTTATGGAACTCTTTTTTTTCCTTATGGATGCTTTTTCATTTACAAGGCAAAGGCATATTACAATCAG
The DNA here is from genome assembly GCA_013400055.1 of Nycticryphes semicollaris. Taxonomy (NCBI): domain Eukaryota; kingdom Metazoa; phylum Chordata; class Aves; order Charadriiformes; family Rostratulidae; genus Nycticryphes; species Nycticryphes semicollaris. The sequence continues at coordinate 1,378,080 of VXBJ01005545.1, forward strand.
TGGTTGGCTGCTGAGTTGCTAATGCACAGTACGTTTGTCAGCGTATGCAGGTACTAGGTAAAACCTGTGATGTTTAATGTCCTTTGCTTCCCTTTTAGAAAGGCATTTATTATTCCACTGGAAGCTGTGAACGGATAAAAGTACCACGTAGGCTTCACTCCACTGAGGGGAGAGTGGAAAAAATGTGATGTGCACACAATCACACAAAATGTGAACACAATTAAGCATGAGGAAAAAATGAGCCTTAATTTTAACAGACTTTGGCTGAGTGAAATATAAATCCTGCAAGTACTCACCTCAACCACTTACTGTAGTTTAACTGTTGTTTCACTTCTCTGTACTAAAATGTGCATGATAAATCTTTTTTTCCTAATACAGCCATAGCCATGAAGAAAATTGGTGGTGTACTTGTACAGTTGATGGTACTTTCTGTCCTCAGGTGTGAATGTGGCTATCAGAAGGTAGAAAAAAGCAAAATAAAGCTTTTCAGAAGTTCTTTAATTTACGTAAAGACTTGAACTCTTACCAATGAAACATAGTTGGCAAGTCTGCAATTCCAGAACTTCTGTAACAAAATAATTCAAATATAACCCCGAACACACCAAACTTGCTTTGTTGTAATAGTGTGTTACAACATGCATTTGCTTTTACTCCTTTTAAAAGGCTCAATTAAAGTTTTGCCTTAGGATCAAAGAATTAGCTAAGCTACTAAGTCCTACCAATCAAGCACAAGTTCTTTTTCACTAAAGATGCATCATTAGCCCCGTTCTGTTATTTGTGGATTCCATGGTACTGAAACTGAGGAATCGCTTGACTTGAACCCTTGAAAGTTTGTTCAACTGTCATTTTGGACAATTTAAATTCCTATTTTATTTTAATTAAAAAAAAAAAAAGTTAAAAGAACTTCTGAGGAAAAAAAATCTACACAGAATTGGACCTGACTGCTTGTAACCTAAAAACCCCTTTTATTTTGCCAGGCATTTTGGTATACAAAGCACACAGAATCATTGAGTCCTGTCAGGAAGCGTTTATCTTGCGGCTTTATCGCCAGAAGAACAAGCAAGGCTTCATTAAAGCTTTTACAGACAATGCAGTTGCATTTAACACTGGCTTTTGCCATGTGGAAAGAGTGATGAGAAGTCTTTTTGTCAGGAAGCTTTATCTGTGGCCAAGGTAAGGCACCTCTTTGCTTCATTGGAGTGTTATAACGAGTTCTGAAGCGTGCAGTCACACTGTAATCTGTGTTCCCTCTTGTATTCCCAAACAAATGTTTCTTCAATTTTTGACAGAAGAAATGGTCTTAAAGATGCCAAATTTCTATAAGTAATTTTGAAAATAGACCCAAATTACATCTATAAGGGGCTGAAGGTTATGGTATAGCTGTCCTTTTAGCCAACAGAACTCACAGCAGAAAGGTATATCCTCGGTAGCTCAAGGAAAACTTCACGTATTGCACAGATCATTTATGCCATAAAGTACCAGGAGTGCAGTCTCTCCTTTCTGCCATTCCTGGAGGTGCTTGTTTCCAACTGGGATGAAACTCCATGAATCTCTTTCTACATGTCACATTTTTTTAATCTTGCTTTATATGTGTGTTCTGCATGAAGAATATTTCTTGGTGACTGATGGAGACCAAATTGCCAAGTTTGTGACATGCATTAAATCTTTCAGGAGCAGAGCCATAAATGTAACTGGGCACTTTAGCTGATTACCATTCAAGTGCTCTTGCCTGGGGCAGGAGCTCTGTCTGGCTTAACGTGCTGGTGCTCTGCATTGTAAACTCCTCAACAGGCTGCCACCAGTATCAGAAGGAAGTAGAAATGGACATAACCAGGATAGGAAAGGTTGAACAGAAGCTCTCTGAGTTTTCTTCCTTGGCTTCTGAACCCTGAAAAGGCTTGAGGGAGCAGCGTGCAGAAAGTGCCCTTTGAGTCTCAGACGTCAGCAGACGTAGCCTTCTCTGAGGCTCATCCTGTTGGTGAAAACCAGCCAGTATCTATGTCCCTCTGAACTGAACTGCCTCTAAGGACAGTGATCTAACAAGAAGCTGGGAATATCACAGAATGTGCCGGCGCGTCCATGTAATTCCAAAGGATTTAAGAACCCATTCCAATTTCTCCCTTATGAGACTTTTATTGGTTTTATTTTCATATTTGTTATGTGTAATAACGATGTAGAATCTAGTGCAGTAATTTTTCCATGGATCGTTCAGCAGCACTGTAGAGGCTCACGTGACTAGAATGACTACAGTCAGAATTGTGGAATAGGTGTTTTCCTGAGCCTGTTCATAAGATTGCAATCTTCATGTCTGTAGAAACTGATTTCTTTTTCAATTAATTTGTTTAAAACAATCATAATTGTAGTTTATACAAACTTTTGAATAATTGTAGGTCAAGCAGACCATCCGTGTAAATCTTAATAAGCTGTTTCCCTCCTAGATTTCATATAGCAGTGAACTCATTTTTAGAGAAGCATAAACCTGAAGTGGTGGAAATCCACGTGTCCATGACCCCTGCTATGCTTGCAATCCAGACTTCAATCCTGGACATTCTGAACGCGTGTTTGAGAGAACTGAAACGCTATAATCCAGCTCTTGAAGTAGAAGATCTGTCTTTAGAAAACGCTATTGGTAAATCCTTTGACAAGGTAACCATTTCGATTGTTTTGCCGCGTCTGACTAAAGGGATGTAGGTCTTCAAACTGTCTGCCATGCAAACAAAAATGTTATTTGTAAAATAAATAACCAGCAGCAACTGAGTGTTCTCCCATGACATGTTTATCACTGGTACAAGGAGCGAGACTGTGTTAATCTATAAGGGTGATGTTACAGTTGCTTCTGTACTTAAAATATTTGGAGTATTTTTTCTTAAGCCTTGCAGGGTGCATATCTGTGTGGTGCTCATCTTATATTGAAAATTAAGTTACATCATAATGTTTTTTACTTAAAGGATTCAGTAAAGGATACTGACTACTAAAGGTACAGGCCACTACCATTAAAATAAGGTGGTTTTTTTATTTTTTACCAGTATTTTACTATTATATGGAAAGGAAAATATACGCTGAAAACACTAAATGATACACATCTGCTAATTGTTGAAATATTTTACATAAAGGCATCTATATTATGTGAACTTTGCTAAAAAACAGTTACTTCAAAACAAGTATCTCACCCTCACATCCTTAATTGGGTATGTTGAATAACTTAGGGAAACTAGTGGCACGCTCTGTGAAGGAAAACAGTATACTATAATATACCATATATTTGCCATCCTGAACTTTGCAATTTATGTTTCTAGACAATACGTCACTATTTAGATCCTCTCTGGCACCAACTTGGAGCTAAGACAAAATCCTTGGTCCAGGATTTGAAGGTCCTGCGTACTTTGCTGCTGTATCTAACTCAGTATGATTGTGTCACTTTCCTTAATCTTCTGGAGTCACTGAAAGCAAGTGAAAAAGCTTTTGGTGAGAATTCAGGTAAACACTGAATAACCATACAAGTTAACGCGTGAAACCGTGAAATGTTGATATTTTGAATTAACATTCCCAAATATACGAAGGTATCTAATTAGGTTTTATATAACCAGCCATAAGGACGTAGGTTTTTATTGACAGATAATGCTTTCATCTTCCCACTTAACTGCTGTTACTTAACAGTGTGAGATCTGCATCACATTTCTGACTCTTATTAAGCTAGTAATTGCACAGCAAGCAAGTAGCACAGGTATTCCAGATGAGAGATTTGGGGCTTTTACTGACAAGGGCTGAAACACGTACACATTGCAGATGTCAAACTACTACTGGTTTCTTCTCCTCTTTAGGTTGGCTGTTTCTTGACTCCAGTACTTCAATGTTTGTAAATGCTCGCGCTAGAGTTTACCGCATTGCAGATGAGAAAATGAATCAGAAAGAAAAGGTCTCTGGAAAAAGGGATTTAAAGACGGAAAATGGTACTGATCATTCCTAATTTTAAGTTTGAGTGTCACACGATTTCAAATATTATCTCTGCATATTATTACTTGTGCCACGGCTCCCTACATGAGCTTACGCAGCTCAAGATGCCAGTCTGTTAGCTGGGATAAATTGTGACATAATCTTAGTTCAAAAAGCATACAGTAAACAACATCAAATGGAGTCACAAAGAAGTAAGAGGCTCTTCTAAACTTGCTGAGCTGATCGTTGGGAGAGCCTTTATGGAATTGTGCTTGAACTACATTAGTGTTCAGCTTGATCTTTTTTATGTGAACGAGTAGGAGGCTGCTATGGTTTTTATTAATATATATATATATTCAGGAATTTCAGAATTGGAAGAATGAGTGAACATTTTAACTTTTCGCTTCACTAAAGCACTTACCCCTGTTTTTAAATGTTTCTGTAAGAGTGCTCTCCAGCCCGTCATCATAACAAGTTGCATACGTAGGCTGCTGAATATTGCATTTGCCAACAACCATCACGCTATTGATGTCTAACCACAGATTTCATGTTCTAAAGGATATTTTGGCTGTAAAAGCTGCTGTGTTCAATCTTGTTGTGTTGCAGAACTGAAAAGGGAATTGGTTCTAGAAAGTAACCCCAAATGGGAAGCTTTGAGAGAAGTACTGAAAGAGATTGAAAGTGAAAATAAGAACAGTGAAGGCCTTGGTGGTCCAGGTGAGAGAACACTAAATGATGTAAGTTTTCACAACACAGCAAGTATTTACTTCTACACGACTCTTGAGAGAAGGAGCCTGACTCTTTAGGGAGCTCTATTAAAGAGCTAATTTTAAATGTAATAATTTGTGGACTGAAGGAGTTTAGGTACACGTATATATAAATTAAGTAAAACTATTTAGTTTTTCTTAGACTCCTATTTAATTCTTTTTCTGAAAGAGAAAGGTAGTAGGTTACTATGTGATGCTCTTTAGGAATGAGCCTGTATTACTACACAAAATATTTTTAACTGACATTTCAGTATTGTATGGATACATTAGTCTCAAAACCAGTAACAGTAATAATGTGGAAATTCATAATAATCAAGGTACCATTCACTCATTTATCGAGTTCAGTTTAAAAGTTCTGTCTTATGCCCTTTCCATCTTGCACCATCTCAGGCATTCTCATGCACCTGAAAATTTGCTTCCCCAGGAGACACACCTAAATTGGGGAGAGAGTAGAAGGCAAGTGTGTTTCTAACTGCTTTGCTGCCTTTTCCTATTTTAGGGCTTTTCATCACCTTAAATTTCACCAAGTTTTATTTTAGGAAATACTAAGGGTAAAACAGTGCTCTTTTCTCCCACCCACCATGTTCTGACTCTGGATGAGAACTGGCTCTCTCACCTAGTGTAGTAGGAGTTTATCTGAGTCAGCTCCTGGAGAATTGTTATTCAAGGCCCACAGATGTCAATAGTACTGTGTGAAACGTGGTTTTTAGAGTCTTTAACACGACTGACAAAGGCTGGAAATTAGAGTGGCCTAAAATAAGTTTTTATTACATACACATTTGAAATAATAATAATTAAAAAAAAAAGTTACCCGGGTATGTTTCAATACATGCTGTATCTGCCTCATTTCAAATAGTCAAAAGGCAAACCTCACCAATTTCTATGGTGTAAGAATAAGGAATGGCTGAACTCTCATTAACCTTCTCTAATCTTGTTTGGTAGAAAACATGTAATTTAGACTCCCTGAAAGCCCAGAGCAACTGTGACAACTGAGTGTAAAGGCTTTTGGCAGACATGCTTCTAGGATCATTAAAACCAATTTGCTCAAGAGATGTCTTGTAGCTGGATAAGAAGAACAGCACAGCAGATTATAAACATATTGTTTCTTGACTGCAGGGCAAGTGCTTATTTGTGCCAGCGATGACCGAGCTTGTGCACAGCTCAGGGAGTATATTATTGCTGGAGCAGAAGCTTTTTTAACAAGGCTGTATAACAAAACCTTTGGAAAGGATGAGAAAGCTGCAGAAGTGTGGATTAAGGACAAAAAAGCTGTCAAGTCCAAAGGAAATGCCAGACCAGACACAGAGCCTCAAGCCAAAAAAGCCAAACTCGCAGCTTCTTCAAAACCAAACAAACACAAAAAGCAGCAAGACCGGACTATAATCGAAATGATAGGGAAAACCGAGGAGGAAAAAAGAGAGGAGTTGGAGGTGGAAGATAATAAAGAATTGAGCAGTAGCCAAGAAAGCAGTATTGAAGAGACCAGCCCTGAAGATTTCCATATGAACTTGCCCTCAGATTGTTACTACGGTATTTTCAAGAACCCGCTTACAATTATTCATCCGTTGCAGGGTTGCAACGATCCCTATGCGCTCACTCGGGTACTGCATGAAGTAGAACCAAGATATGTTGTGTTATATGATGCAGAACTAACTTTTGTTCGGCAGCTGGAAATCTACAAGGCCAGCAGGCCTGGGAAGCCTTTGAGGCAAGTTGACTTGGTCAGTCTAATCTTAATCTTAAAAGAAAAAATGCATGCACTTTCAGTGGTCACTGCAGAATGTGCATGTAGTAGTTTTCTTCAGCTAACTTTCAATTCCTCTTTAGCCCTCTTCTTAATATTAAACAAAAGCATAATGTCTGATTTAACCAAAAGATAATTTTTCCTTCCCAGCAGGTACTTAATCCCCTGACAGTAACACACGTGCCTAAGACAAAAAGTGAATTCCATCAACCTCTGCTTACATGAGTTTAGTGGCAAAAGATGTGTTTTGAGGTGTTGTAATCTCATCTTGCCCTCCCTAGAAGTATGATTTTTACACAATAAGCTTCATTTTGGATTTAATTAATTTTCACATTTCCTGATGTCTGGGCAAGCTGAAGACCAGCAATTCAGATGACAGAAAAAGAAGTGAAGGACAAAACAGAAAGAGAAGAAGTTTTTACAGTTAACGCTCAGTTCTGATGTTAACTGACAGGCAGATTTTTGCATTGTGTATATATAGTTGACACATTTCTAAATTGCAAAACTTTTTTATGAATAGATGTTGCAGACTAAAAATATAGAAAACTTAAAATTTAATATTCTCTGAGTTTCTACACTATCTTTTATACAGTGGCCTGATACAGCGTTTCGCAACCTCTCTGACAATAACTTACAGCAATTTCTTAAGACTTAGAATAAAAACACTTACTACAGTTGGAACAATTTATTGGCATGTAAAATGATTAGCTTTGGAGTTACAATGCTTTATACTTTATTGATCTCATGAAAATTATCTGCATAAATTTAAAAGGGCAGTTGTAATTTTCCAGTCCAAGATTGATATGTTTGCAGGGTAACTAAAAATGGAAGTCAGTCTGGCAGTATTTAGTGTGTCTGCACCTGACAGCCAGGTAAGGGCTCTGTAGCGCAGACGGCAATGACAGAACTCACAAAGTACATTGCATGAGCATAAATACTGGATTATTTGTAGAATTTATTTGCCAAATCAGCATATGTTGTATACAACATAGATACCGAATCGGAATGATACAGGGTTGGAAGGGGTCTGTAGCCCCAGCATCAGGTTCCCACACTTCAGAGCAGAACCAGATGCACTGCATGACAAAAGTAGTAGGAATAAAATCATATCAGTCTGTCAAAATGTACCTCAATTAAAATGTATTGGAAAAAAAAAAAACCTGCTGAAAAGCTATAGGTAATTAATGCCTTAAGGTAATTGTTAATTTTTATACATTCCATATAAATCCCTATTTGTGGCATAAAACTTAATTTGTTGGTGTGTCCGTCTGTGCGAGATGAATGACAGTTTGGTCTTTGTAGAACCTATGATTTCCTTTTACAAATACATCATTTGAAAACCTTAGATGGTGTTTTGTCCTAACCCAGGCTGATTGCAGACTTTTTCGTTTGTTCTATATATTCTACTGGGAAGATTTTAAAAACAGCGAGACAGTAACTTCTGCATTAGACTTGCTTTGTGTCTCTACTGAATGGCCGACTGAAATCTGAGTCGGCTGTGGCTGAATCCCAGAATTCCAGTAAGCACTTCTGTCACTGGGAAAGGAGGGAATGCTGGATATAGGAATTTTTGTTGCTGATTTTGGAATAGCTTTACAGAAAAACACGGGGTGCTTTCACTTGACTTTTTTAAGGCAGATACTAACTTGACACTTGCTACTAATCTTAAACACTGTGTTTATCTTTAACTTCACAAGAACAATGGGATCTTTATTTTCTTTTTTTTTTATTTATTTTTTCCTTCAAACTGACAGGGTTTATTTCCTCATCTACGGGGGCTCCACAGAAGAACAGCGCTACCTCACAGCTCTGAGAAAAGAGAAGGAGGCCTTTGAAAAACTCATTCGGTAACAAAATTACTACCTTTTATTATTAATGTTTCGTGTCATTCCCTTATATGCTTACATTTTAAATAGAGTGAAGTTCTTCACTGTGTGAAGGATTTCAGTAAACTTGGAATTCACTTTCTGTTTGGATTTTAAGATAATTTTCCCATTGAGAACCAACAGAAAGTCAAAACCTTCTTTTCAAAACCACTTGATACTTCATTTATTAATTTTAGGGGGTTTAATACTAAATTTCAAAGGCTAAACAGCACTGCTTGTATTTTTATCCAGTTTTATAGAAATAAAATTCATAGATATGTGGGTTTGCCTGCAGGTAACGTTTCTTGTAAGATACTTCTAAGGCTTTTGACTTAAGTTGTTTTGGGGAACACAACAATTCTTTTCTTATACTGCATAGGATGGCAGTATTTTTACTGCGAGTGTCTTCTCACCAGGTTATACGGCTATTCCTAGTCATTAGTTCCTTTATTTCATATGAGAAGTTCTAAAATTAAAAAAATCAAATGTTAAAGAGTGGTCCCAACTGAGAAGAAAAATACAGCATCTCACCTAACAATCTAGAAAACCTACTAAATTGTGTTTCTGCTCAGGTCTGCAATTAGTATTGAATTATATATAATTTTACATCTGGCTGAAGGGTATTAAAGAGTTTTCATCTATTATTTCTCATATAATTAGGGTTTTAGTAGTTTTTTGTTTGTGGTTCCTTAGAGAGAAGGCCAGCATGGTTGTTCCTGAAGAAAGAGAAGGAAGAGATGAAACAAACTTAGACCTACTAAGAGATGCTAAACCGGCCTCTGTTTCCGCTGACACACGCAAAGCAGGTGAGCAGTTCCTGAAGCTGGGCTGCAGCCCTGAGCTTTGGAAAAGACCTACAACTACTGCATTTAACTCCTGTCCCAAGAGTCTGGCTCACAGACACATTGTGCATGGACTCTGCGGTCCTGATGGTAAAGAAACATTATCATACTTGACCTAGTAAACATTGGGGACTTACCTTTGATCTTGGCAGAAGAGATTGCCTGGGTGAAGAGCTGCAGCTCATGAGGTTTGTCTACTTTCTTTGCAATAAAATGTCTTTTGTTGCAGTTGTAACAACATTTTTGTTCTGTTCTTCTGACATGTCTACTCTGTCTTCACCTTTACAGCTCTGCCCCGGTTGTCCTTTGCAGTCATTTTTGTAGCCCTGCTCTCCTTTACCATAATCCTCTCTGACCTTTGCTATCATGTCTCTTGTGGCCTTGATGCTGCAGTCTCTTCATGTGTCCTGCTACAGATCCCTGGGAGGCTAATCAGAGCTGTGCCACAAAATACAGTTTATAATCTGGCAACTGATTTTTGTCTGTAACTGTGAAAAATTGATGTGAAGTCACCCATTACAGAGGCATTTGGCAGGACACAGGAAAACTATAAAACCAGAGTGTGAGGTGATGAGTATGAGGTTAACTGTATTTATTTCGCTCTTCAGGTGGACAGGAGCAGAAGAGTGTTCAGCAAACCATAATAGTGGATATGCGGGAATTCCGTAGTGAGCTTCCGTCACTGATTCATCGTCGTGGCATTGACATTGAGCCCATTACTTTGGAAGTTGGAGATTATATTTTAACTCCTGATACCTGTGTAGAGCGGAAAAGTATCAGTGACCTGATTGGTTCCTTAAATAATGGACGACTGTACGCCCAATGCACTTCTATGTCCCGTTACTATAAGCGACCGATTCTTCTGATTGAGTTTGATCCTAACAAACCCTTCTCCTTGATTCCACGAGGCTCTCTGCTCCAGGAGATTTCCAGTAATGATGTTACTTCCAAACTAACCCTTCTTACCCTCCATTTCCCAAAGCTGCGTATCCTGTGGTGTCCCTCTCCCCATGCTACTGCTGAGCTGTTTGAAGAGTTAAAGCAAAACCACCCCCAGCCTGATGCAGAAACAGCGATGGCCGTGACAGCAGATTCTGAAATTCTTCCCGAGTCAGACCAGTATAACCCTGGTCCCCAGGACTTTCTATTAAAAATGCCAGGTGTTAATGCAAAAAACTGCCGTGCCTTAATGAACCACGTTAAAAGCATCGCAGAGCTAGTGACGCTGTCAAAGGAGGAGCTCTCCAAAATCTTGGGAAATGCTGCCAATGCCACCCAACTCTTTGACTTCATTCACCTGACCTACGGAGAGGCAGTAACTAAAGGAAAAAGCAAAAGATGACTAATGAGGTTGTTCAGCATAGGGCATAGATAAGCTTTTCTTGCACGGTACTTTGGCAAAGTGCATGAAATATTTTACCAAGTGCCCTGCAAGACAGCCAGCTGTTTCTTGCTAATGCTGTTCCATCACTTTTAACATTTGAGTTAATTATTACTGAAGGGAAGTTTCAAGAGGAATAAAAAATGGTTTTAATAGAGAAATGCAAATTATTTTTATTCTTTCTACAGCACTTTAACCTATTCTGTGGTATCCTTGGATCAACTAAATTAAGTTCTTCACCGTGTCCATAAGAATTGAGTGCTAAAACCAATTGAGGAAGGTGTTTTCTTTTGAAAGTTATGATGTTTTGTTAAAGCTAAAAATGTACTGTATTTTGACTAGTGTGGGTGATGCTGCCTGATAGATTGCTTTGCTTTTGCCATTGTTTTTAGTGTCTTACTCTCTGGAAACTGACAATTTTCCACTGACAGCGATGGAGCTATTTGAAAGACACCATGCTCTTTTGTCAGAGGAGTTCCTTTAGGAGAATGTACTTGGACTTGATCATGAATTTTAGAACATCATCATCAGCCTCTATCACAGTAAACTGTAGTTGTATGGTAGGTTCTACATTGTATTTGCTTACTTGGCTACAAGTTATCCTTTCCTTCTGGACATTCCAAAGTCGGTCCAGCTCTGTCTTGCTTGGATTTGCAAAGTGCACTCCTTTGGTCCAGCCTGGACAGAGATTCTGTGGTGGCACAATACAGCTTAATTCTCCCTCCATGTGCCTTACTTAGACTTCTAAGATGCTTTATTTTTTTTAATTAGTTTTGATAGCTCTTTTCCCTGATTCCTTGAAAGTGAAAAACCTAGGCATAGCATTGGGACTATTATTTTTATCACCTTATTTCTTTTTATAAGATGCAACAGTTTTCTAAGCAAGGTTTTCCAAAAGTTGACAATTCTTCCAATGTCGTCGTCTTTCTGTGTCCTATTGCACTTGCATCTTAATGTTTTAAATAGCCCACCTGTTAATGAAGTCAGCAAAGCTGTTGTCACCTAGAAGATGGAACTTGTAGCATTCTGTGTACATCAGATTGTCATTCTTTTGATAGTTAGTGAACACGTCTGTTGTTGTGCACATTCTGCACTGAACTTGGATCTCACAATTATGTAACAGCCGTTGCCAAAAGGGTTGGTCCCGTGTCATCACATGCTAATGTTTTTACAAAATCTTTATTTATAATGACTTGCACTTAGGTATTTATACAATTCTAATGCTAACAACATGTCAATATAATCTCCATCATTAAAGGAGAAAGTATTGGGATTTCTGTGTTCAGGTTCAGTAAAAACCATGCTGTGCACTCTCAGGTTTAATGTTTGCTGTGCATTTTAAGTGTGAATGATGAATTTGTTAACTTAGAGTCCACAGCTGAGCTGTGACAGAGTTCCAAAGTGAACAATTTTCTGCAGATGCAAATTTCAGTATTAAATACATCCACAACAAGATTAAAATCTGTTAATTATTTTGTTTCTCGTTTGGCTGTATTGATATTTGAACACCTCTATTTTTAGTATGTGGTTTATAATTCAGATCTTAGGGTTTCTATTGCCTTATATTTATTTTCTTAAATATAAGAAGAAGTCTTTCTGTGAAAGTGGGGCTTATTCAAAGAAATAAGCTCAAAAACGTTCAGGGCTGAGAATGCCTGTAAAGTGGTGCTAAGAGAACTGGAAAACGGGAGTGAGAACAGAACTGGCCCATGGAGCCTGATGCAGAAAGGAGAGTTGAACAAGCTTTGAAAACGCGTATTGTTCATCTCTTTGCATCAGGAAGTTGTTACTGAACCGGGTTGCTGTTTGTTTCGGATGCCCTGCAGCTCGGGTTTGTCACTGGGTTTGGTGCTTTTTTTTGCTTGTATTGGGATAAGGCAAAAATGAAGGGTATATGGAGAAGTTCTAAAGTTGTAACTTTGTGTTGTACTCTGGATCAAAGTCACCTAATGCAATTAAATAATATTTCCTAACTATGTAGATTGTCTTCTGTTAATATGTAATTTTTTGTTGTTGGGGGTTTTGTTCAATGCAGGATTTGGCTTTTTCTTTAAAATAACTAGCTGTATCACTTTCAAAGCTATGCTTGCAAAAACCTAAACCAGTTGGCTGTAAATCCACACCGCTTATAAAATATGCAAATATACTGCAAAAGAGCAGTGACTTAAAAAAAAAAAAAACTACCAAAGTTTAAATGTGAGGACTTTTGTGATTGTGAGGCTTTCTCATTTGCAGAATGATAGTACAACCACAAATAACTTCATTTTTAAAAATAAAAACATTTGTCTCTAAAGCTTTCCAATTCCGTGACTGTAGGATAGAATCCAAAAGCAAACATCTGCCAAAAAATAGTTGTTAAATGAATCTGTTATTTATATGTCAAAGAGCAGAAAGAAATGTAACCAAGGGTTGTTCAAGAACCTTGGCAGGTGTGGGCTTATCAATTGACAAGTCTTTATTTCAGGCTAGCAAGGTTTACTATCCTTTTGGAAAGGCCATTTTAGGATTAAGTTTTCTATGTCTCATACTCAAAGATATCCTAAAATAAATTAACATTCAGTTAATCTGTTTTATACAATATATACAATATACACATATACAAAAATTTTAAGAAATGTGAGTAGGGTCATAATCCTGAAAGTTCAGAAACTTGCTCTAGGATTTTGTAATACTTTGTAACTAACTTCACTTGTTCTCTCGTTCTTGCAATAGCAGGAGTTTTGGATATTGGCAGAATCAACTCAAAATAATCATAAACCCTTTCATGTTTTCCATATGGAGTCCTTCATGTAAAGCTTTCCTTTTTTTTTCTATAGCCAGCCTTTCCAAAACTTCCTCTCTCTAATAATACTCCTACTATCCCGTTCCACAGTTGACAAGCACGAGACATTATTGATACATGTATTTGTCAATAATACTTCTCACTTCTTATTTCTAATTTATTTTAAGTTCAGCTTCAAACCATGAGAAATGATATCCCTCCTCTACAAGATGAGGGGGAAGAGGTAAAGACGAATCTTTTTTGATGTTTATCTGTTAAAAAGAACTGTGATTCACAGCCAGTTTGATGAGGCTGGTAACGTGCAGTTGTTGGGTACGTCTCTTGTAATCTGGAGCTGCTTTTGTCCGTTTGGAGATTCAAGTTGTAACGTGTGTGAACGTGAACGGTTGTGTGATTCATGTGGTACAGAACGATGCCAAAGTATTTGGTAACAGAAAGAGAACCTTTAAACCTTCCTCCCCCCCACCAGCCACTGAAAGTGGGATCAGACAGTGTCACAGTGAAACTTGACCCAGAATGTCGTTGAGAGAGAATTCAGGGTTCCTGTCCTCGCTGGCTTCAATTGAGGAAACACATTTCAAATTGTTCATTTCTTAGCTTTAGCTAAGGCCAGAGAAAGAGAGAGAATGTACATGACTGACTAAATGTTTTGATAAGGTTGTACGAGGAAACGCTCAAATAAAGCTTCAGTGCTATTTTTCGAGTACAAAATGTTAAGAGTTCATCTCCCAGGCTTTTCAATACAAACAGGCTGGCCATTTTTTTACTTGAGTTTTGATCAAGTTAAAAAACATTTTACAAGCTTCTCCACAATAAATTAAAAGGAAGAAATCTTCTCAGGCACAGAGTTTTGAAAACAGGGACAAACTGTTCAGTAGCTTGGCTAGCCAATACTTAGCAAAGAGATGAATTCTTTCTTCTAAGCGAACTGAGTAAGGGTAACCAGAGCTACTACACTGCTCTGGTGACTTGTCTAAACAGGAAATGTTGCTGCAATATATCAAAATGGGCCTGCGTACCTACTAATTCTAATGTGATTCTTTAGAGCATGGCAAAATTCTCTTAATCCACAACTCCTATAAAGCAGTCTTCCTAAGAATATTACATTGGGGTTAAATAGATACTATTTTCTTAGTCTGCATTTTACCATAGTTCTCTTTGTAAGAGCTTCCCTCTGTAAGTAAAAACATACATTTCATTTCCACTGTCCTCTGTCACTCAGCACTACTGCTGATTTCCTTCAACTTCATCTACTATCAAAGAGCCACAGACTCTGTAAGTAAGACTGTAGTTATTAAACAACTGACATTGGTACTGAACTGGAATTGTCTTGTTCTTGAGCTCCCAGCTTCTTCCTCAACTCTCAGAACAGCACTCAGACCATTCACATTTTTATTCTTTCTCTTTGTTTATGAAAAGAGAAGGGTCAGGTGGCAAAAAAACCCCAGTTTTGCAACTGACTTGCCTTTTTTAATGGCCACCTTTCTCCCGAAAGTTTGTTCAGCAGATCCCAATAAATGGTCTTTTTATGGAGACTCGAAGCAACACCACACATAAATCTCTCTCTGCTTGTAAGATGGTAAGGTCTACCGGGAGCTAGGTCTAAAGAAGACTGAATGCCGTTTCAGAAGCTATGAAGCTAGCAACCACAGCTGGGTCTACTGACTGGAGGAGTTTAGTCAGGGGCCTTATAGGAGGATTTTTAAGGATGCCAGAGAGTAAATTTATAATTTTTGAGGCTAGAATTTTCAAACTCACTACTAAATCTATCACATATGGACTATACATTTATAAAAGCTTGGGGTTTTATTCACCATTCCTCACTGCTCCAGTTTCTTTTTGATAACTCTAGTTCAACTGAATTCAAATTCCGTCAACCTCATCTCAGAAACCTTCCAAGTACCTGCTGGAATATTGCAGAATTGGATTAGCAAAAGGAGAAACAAACTTCTGTCTATAGATTCGGTAAAGTAATTCTTGTTTCTCTCTCTTAAGTGACTGCTAGGTATTGTCCACAGAAACACCAACATTCACATTTCAAACACACAGAAAATGCATTGATCTCCCAAAGCCCAGGAGTTTGTCCAGCAAAACGGCACAGAATGCCGGAACTTGACATTGTGTATTTCAGCTCCCCCAAAAATGGGCAGCTTAGTTCTGATCTGAGTTATCTGCACAGAGTTACCCAGTTCCCATTAGTGTACGCGGAGGGACACACACATTGTCATTTGTCTTCTGAACATCCCCTTGGGTGAATGGTATGTCACCAGTAACGTGCAGCTGCAGTGGAGCTCTGTGTCACAGGCCTACAGCACCATTTAACATTGACTTAAGTAGCATCTTACAGTTTCTTTGCCTTAGCCTCAGATTCTCCATTCAACTTTAATCTTTCCTCTATTTTTCCCCTGGAATTTTCTGATTTGTTTCTTTTTTGCTTCTCTTGCCCTTACAATATGTATTCTGATCCGTTTGTTTGCTGTCAGAAATGCTGCTTAAATATTGCTGCAGTTTGTGGTGTCTATTGGCACAACTAACACCGAGCTCTTTCAAGACCAGCTGGATTGGAGCCTTGTCCAGGGGCTTATATAAAAAATGTATTGTACTTCATTGTCATTTTGGTCTCACACTTGGAAAACTGACATATAGAGAAAACACAGAGCAGCAGGTTGGCAGTTCTGCAATATGTACTTCTTGGGTTTGTCTTGAACTATTTTTCTTTTGTAAACAGATTAAAATCAGGCCAAATATAGATATAATAAAATTATAATCAGTTGATTTTATAAATTATTCCCAACACTGGAAAACTTTCAAAGCATTTTTTATGTACAACAAAATTCTTGGAATCTTACACATAGACAGCAGAAGTTACAAACTTTCTTGTGGCATTTATAACTCGTGGCCCTTTTAATACGTTATAGTAATACAATTGTCAAGTTTTCAGAGCCTGCACAAACTCATATTCTGTGCATAATCATTTAAATCAGGACTTGGAAGACCTGCAACACCAAAATTATTAACTCATGTCTCCTACTTTCGTCTAAATTTTCTTTAACAAAATCCCCCTGTCTAGTTCTTCCCATTATCAAGATACGCTTTGTTCCTGCTTCAGCCTTAAAAATCTGTGAATGTTAAGTGTTAGAAAGAACTACGGTCCTTAAAAATCAACATATATTTGTGTTAATCTATTACATGACTGTAACTGCTAAAGTCTATGTAGTCCACTTGCTTCATTTGTCAGAGATGCATTCTGAAGTGTATCAGTCCACTTTTTCTAGAACTTACAGAATGTCAAACTATATTTATAAGACTTACAGTCAGAAAGCACTATGCCATGACCACTAATTGGAGACAGGAGACACTCCTGACACAGAGCTCGTCAAGATGTGAGTGTTCAGATCCCCTTCAGCTACACCACAACAGCAAAAACCTAGACACTCTTCACAAAGAGTCCTGCCTCTACCCAATATGAAAAAATACCTAGAAATCTCTAAGGCATGTCCCACGCAAATCTTGGTGCACAAGTTCCTATCTATACAGATAGTCTTCAAGACAGTGAAGATGCCTCAACCAAGCCTTGAATTGCAGCAATAAATCTGCTGTATTACAGTTTGTATAATTATTAAAGTAAATCAGGGTTTTCTTATATATTAGCATTATATTGCACATCACTAGCTGACAGAAAACTTAGTCAACATTTTCTTTTCCACGTTAAATTTTACTTGACAGAAGGTTTGAATGAGCACATACTAAGTCATCTGATTTTTTTCCATAAACTGTTACTGATATTAAAATATAGTGGGGTTTGGATTTTTTTTCTTTCTCAGCCCAATGAGATTCTTAGGAATCCCTGGCATATTTCTAATAGCTTGAGTAACACATGCAATATTACCCAACCAGAGGAATTTCAATGGATATGCATCAGGAATCTCGGGCTTTCCTTCACCCATTATCAGCTTTGCCAATCGGATGCAACGTTACCCATTCACATTTGCACAGTAGAGCATCTGCTGTGTTGGGTGATAGGAGCCTGCACATCTTCAGTGTCCATGGCTCGGAAAATGACCCTTAAAAAGTAAGCTAAGCCCATCCCTGTTTCTATATATAAAACTGTTTGTTTAATTGGTGGACTGCACCAAGGATAAATAATGAGGTAATTCTGAAGAACATTCCCAGAACAGTCAGTTAGCATTGTTTCTGCAAGTCAGTCTCCTTTGTTTTGTGGGGGTTTTTTCATGGTTTCATTGTCTGAAGGTGAACAGCTTTCTATCTAAATGAAATTTTAGGAACTGTACAATGCTTCAAGAATGAAGCATTCTGAACATACGTGAGGTTTTGGAGTCTTTGTTTACCGAATGTAAATACTGTTAAAAATTTCAAATCCTAAAACTGGATCAAGGATTCTAACCAGGTTGGAGATGAAGTTCCTGCCATTAAAAAAAAGCTTTCAGCCATTCCCAGTCAATTAGGGAAGATACCATCAGATTTTTTCCAAGGTATTGTACAGATCTTATTTACAACAGTTTGAGTTAACCACAAAAAAAAAAAAAGACTTTAAAGAGACTTAAACAGGTTTAATAATTCCTTTCTCAACTTTCTTCTAACTCTTTAGCTGTGACAGATTATAAGAGATTGATAATACTAAAAAAAAATTCCTTCTGTTTTTGCTCTTATTACATTTTGCTGTGTTTCTTCTATTGTATCAGAAGTATAGGTGGCTCCTCCATGTCCTGGTCTATGCACTAACAGACGAGGTAAAAAGTAGCACACAAAACTCAGAGTTAAGTGAAATTGTTACACCATAAAGGAGTAGGCTTGCTGGTGATTTCTTATCTTAATACAATAATTGTCTTTTTAAATACATAAGTGAAACTCATGTAACTTGACCCGTTGTGGTTGTAAGAATAAAACCTCTAGACCCTATGAGGACAGTACTGTGCCTGTTGGATAGATTAGAAAATTGAAAGTTTTGTTCTGTCATGCACTTGGTGATGTATTTATTTCATCTCACAAACAGGGAGCCAGAAAAACTAAAGGCAAAGGGATATGCCCAAGCTGACAAAGCATGTCTATAATGAAGTGTAAAATTGAAACTAGCCACTGACTTATAGATCAGTTTATACCTTAAAAATGTTGTATTTCATACCCCTCCATATGCTTTTTCATTTCTGAGATGCTGTTATTCGTTACCAGTTTACGGTACAAATCTTAATTTCAGTAAGTGTCTAGTGATATTTTGAGTAGCATACACTGAAATTTCTCTTGATTCCTGGGACTGATGCACTGATTCACCCTAAGCCAGTCTCAACCACATGCAGTTCTGCCACCTCCAGTATAGCTTTGGGACCCACTATAACACCGATCCTATGGCACTAACTCACCAGTAAAACCTTTCCAGAAGCCAGTTTCATCTTATCTTCTGGGTTGTCTGTAACCACCCTGGAGCGAGGAAAGCTGGGGATTAAGTGGTGGCGGGGAGTCAAGAACCAAGAAGTCACTGTTTTACCGCTAGACTTTCTCAGTTCAAGTCCATGTTCAAAGAGTGAGTTTCAAATTCAGGCTGACAGGCAGGATCCAGCTCAGACCTGGAAAATTTGGATTTCTAAGCAAATTGTAATTAGC
This sequence comes from Nycticryphes semicollaris, assembly GCA_013400055.1. Lineage (NCBI taxonomy): Eukaryota > Metazoa > Chordata > Aves > Charadriiformes > Rostratulidae > Nycticryphes > Nycticryphes semicollaris. The sequence continues at coordinate 1,397,013 of VXBJ01005545.1, forward strand.
TTGACCCTTATTGTTAGGGTTACACTGCTTGAACTGGCAGATTCCAAAATAGGATCAGGGCCAAATCAGTTATGATCTGTATTTATTTATCTAAAAGGCTCATGTGGACTTAATTTGCTATTGTGCGTTAAGAAACAGTGAATAAGTAGAAAGGATTATGAACATGTTTGGCCAAGAGAGGAAGAGAGAATGGAGCCATAACTTTGGTTTTGAAATGTCTTATTTCATCATAAGCTTAGCTTTCAAAGCTGACGTGGGGATTTTGGTATATAATGCCTCATTTTCAACTAATTGGGTCTTAACCAAACATCCAAGCCTTCAATTTAGAAGCTCAAATTAGCAGCTGTATGATGGTGGTTTTTTTTTCAAATGTGTGTAGATGCCAACTTGGAGGATCTAGGCATAAGTACTGTATAAGAGAGACTGAAACAGAAATGATAACTCTTTAATCAACTTTAGCCAAGGAAGAGGGGAACCTGTCAGGAAGAAGTAGTTATGCAACCCAGGAAAGAGTGGACACAGAAGAGGGTATTTTCAGCAGAGGAGAACTGTGTCTTTTCCCCTCTTCTTACATTAACACTTTTGCTTTACCTCTTTGCATTTGATTATTTGTAAAAAGCTATGCTTACTGCACAAGTTATCTATTATTTAGCAGTTCTTATAACGTACCTTTTTAGGAGTCAAAAGTTGTTCTTCAAATGCAGACAAATAATCCATGCACCAGACTATTTTATCCTAACTGTAAAAAAAAAAAAGTAAGGAAATAAATTCAAATGCCAGTAAACAAGATTATTAGCAAATAAAATAAACACTAAATTAGATATTTGATTATTTACAAATCCACAGCTTAAATTCAAGTTCCATTTCATTTAATGAAAGTGCATTATAAAAGTAATCAACATAAGAAGAATTAGTATTTTACAAGCCTTTTTCATTGCTTGTAAAGGTTACAGTTCTGTAACTGTGCTTATTAACATCTGCTCTGCCTTTCAAGCTATCTGCTAACATGGGGAGAGCACAAAATTTTTGCTAACACTGAAGGATATGCCATAGATAGCAAAATTTAATTCATTTATATTAAAATAGTATTCAAATGTCTAATACTTCCCAAACATACTGTACATAGCTGGGACTCACTTTACCCATTTTATGTAACAATATCACTCCACAATGTACTCATATATCAGACCACTTTCTCATCTACACTATCCCAATTTTTATCATTACAAAGCCATCTTAGTTCCCAATCAGCACTATGCCAAAGAAGTCTAAAATTCTTAATCTGGGACTGCACTGTCTCCAAGAGATGAACATGGGCTTCTTTTCCTCACTGGAACCAGTATTTAATCATGAATAGCTCACAACATTGCACACTACTTGCCCGTATCTCCCCACACCGCATGTGGTTCAAAAAGTCCACAGGGGACAAGCTGGTGGAGCTTGGGAATACATCATGTAGTCTCCCCTACACATCCAAGTTTTTGTCCAGATTCAGAGAAGTAGCACCAGGCAAGTCAGATCTCTGGTCTTCTGCAGCACAGCTATTCATGTGCACATCGATTCTAAAGCCCCAATCAGCACTTCCATAACTCTGCTTTCCATCCTGAATCTCATCAAATAGAATGATGTAGCAGATATGTGTACAGGTTGCACTTCTTCCTAACTGCACTTTTTTGTTTCTCTCTGAAGTATACAATCACCTGCCTCTGCTACATGAGATTATTGTGCTAGTTGGGAATAAAAAATAAAAATTGAACACACCTGAATGCATTGTTTTAAATAATAACAGGATATAATGTAAAGTATGTCTTTCTTACAAATCAGGTAGCAAGATGATCTTTTTTACAGTGCATTATTTCAGAACTTTTAAATGTTTGAGACTTTTATTAGTGCCTATTTACATATTGGTAAATGCTGTTCTAATTTCTTTACTAAAAGGAATATCCATTCTGTTTATTTATACGTATTTATATGCCACTGAGGCATACAATTAGGGAAGTAGTAACTTCTAGTTGGAAACTCAGGTCTCTTAACATGCTTTTATTAAATAATAAGCATAAGCAATATATGATGACAGTCTTTACAAAAAAACCCCTTCTTATAGTCTGCTGTTTTATCCTTAATCAATATCTTCAACAATTCACCCTGAAGTTTGTTCTGCTCTACATACAGAGAAAACCAGTATCCTTACTTGAAGGTGCCTTGCTTTAGGGCCAAGAAGAAATAAATAAAAATTTGTAAAAGATGTAACTTTTCCAAATAACTGCCATGCTACCCTGTATCAAAACTGCATTTTAAAAGTTGAAATTCACCCCAGTGAAGAGTACAAACATCCCATCAAAGACTTTTTACCATCTGTCAGGCAAGAGTTCATCTGGTGGCACATACCAGTTAGATACGAACACAAATCACAGCTTCCTTAACTATTTATGCAAATTAATTTTTCACTTGACTACGAGGTGCTTATATTTTAAGCCTACCAAATTGATTAATGACTTGGTCAACATAAGTTTTGGTTCACAGGGAAAGCATCTGCAGATAAATAAATCAAACACTCATTGCCAATTTATAATATTGTATTTATGCTTCCTACCTGTGTGTGCTGAATGATGGCAGCGGCAAGTGAATCCAATGGGAACTTTACAGCTCCCCAGATGGCACAATCTGAGAGTATTTCATTAGCAAGACTTATAAAAGAAAGTTTTCAAAGTGAGATTTGATTAATTTCCCAAGGAAATCAAACTTAGACAAAAGCAACCCTGGGCTACTTGAAAGCATAAAACCCCCACATATGAAGACAAACTGTTGGTGAACTAAGTGTGAGAAGAAGTTGCAGAGGAGGAGTTACAGCAAGGGTTGGTGGTGAGCGGTGCTAGATGAGACAGAAGCGTGTGCTTAATAAAACAACCAGCTACAGGAACTGTGTAGTCTGTGGTGGTTTTCCTTCCTTCCCAGGACATCTTTGTGTCCTGTTCTATCCAGAGCAGTACAAATGATGTACAGCACAGTGGGACAGAGAAGTGAGGAAGCCTGAGCTAGAGCTCTGCAGCTGAATCACAGCTGCATCAGCATGAGTAGGGGTGATAATAAAACTAGGTTACACGACTGAACCACTCACACAGTCCTAATCCCAAGGAACAAGCAGAACAGGGACATGAAAAGGATGGTGCTGAAAAGGTAGGATGAACATGAATAATCAATTTTCAGGGAGTGCAAAATGATGTGATCACCTTCAGATTTTCCCCATCTGTTGCTAAGCAGCATTCTTTAGTCACAAGCTTTGACTTACAAAATGAACAGCAGCCTCCGCATATTTTGCTATTTTTACATTTTAAACTGTTCTTTTGCCAAGCTTTCATTATAACTGTATTTAAAAATGCTCTAGAACAAAACAAGATGGGCACTGAGATATCTGCATCCTTTGGGACACCATCTCAGGGACAAGTGGCCCATGGACTGTCCATTAAAGAAACAGAAGAGCCACTGTCTCCCATGTACCAAAGTAAGTGCTTTTTTTGCCTCACAGGCCTGAAAATTGAAACTTGCATCGTGGAAAAGGCAAGAGTATCCTACATTTGGGTTTGTATATTCATCATCAGTTTCAATCTGCATAAACAAACCCCAGAACTTCTCCCGTGATGGTGGTGAATTAATTGTATTAATTCTTTTAATCTGTACTAAGGGTGTTGTTCCAATGATCAGACATCCATTCAATGCTCTGGGCATCCCAACAAAAATTAAAATTAAATCAACTACCTCTCTGTGTGAGAAATTATCTCTCTCATTTAATTAGAGGGCTGGCTGCCAACGTTCCAAAACTAAATACCAAACATCCCCAGTGCAAACACCCTCTCCTCAGATGCTTTGATATACAACCAGACATTTCAGAAATCCTCACTCTTGAAGAACAAAAGAAGCAATTGACAAAAAGTTTAGGATTGTTCACAAACTGTGGGCTACTAATAACCCACGCTCAGCTCCCATGTGTCTGAATTTAACACACTACACTGGCAAAATGACTAATAATTTTAAATTGTGAATTGACCATCACCTCCATCTTCTTTGATATTCGTGAAATGAACAAATCATAAAGTAGAATAGCATTGCCAGTCCCCTGGAGTGCGTGACCTGGAGCTGAAGATGACTTGCAAGGAGAGAAAAGATGCAGTTAATAGTTTCACCAGGTCTTTTCCTACATTTCTACAGAAAAGGCAGAAGGTTTTGAAAGGTCTGGTAAACCCGCACCAAGGTGATAAATTACATTCTTTTCCTGCTAGCATCTCTATGGGATAGCAGTCAGTAAGACTACAGCTATCATCATGAGAGGTGCTGGGGTTTTTTTTTCCTTATCACCAGCAAGAGACTGACTAGAGATTCCAGAGTTCTCTGCTGAAGCAGAGAATGTATCTGCAGCTTTCTAGAAAAACATTTCCCAAAGGCATATCCCAGAGGCTCCCTAAGTCTCCTTGGCTGACTGTAGCAGCCTTTAGAGCCATACAACTAACAATTGCTTCTCATAGAGCCACTGCCTGAAATCCGCACACATTAGTCTACGTCTTTTCATGTCCTTCCAGATGCCTCAGCATTTATATTCAGCTACTGCCTGGGAATAGCTGTGGACCTACACCTTACATCTACATAAGAATATGTCCCAAGCCAATTGTTTTTTTTTTGCAGTACAGAAGTCAACAATGCCTTTTTCCCTCTTTTTGGTATATCTGGAGGAAAGAGAAATAGAGATTCTTGGTTTGGGGTTTTTTTGTTGTTTTTTTGTGGGGGTTTTTTTAAATCTTTGTATACCTCTTTCTTCCCCCATCAGCTGCTGAGTAAAAGGACAGGAAGCAGGCAACAAAACCTTCAGCCTATGGGTAGGTAGACTCCTTTTGCCAATTCAATCTCATCCCTGCAAGCCTCCAAAACTGCAAAACTGCAGGACTATGGCTGAGACATGAAAGAACAGCAGTCTCTGGCATGTTTCCTGTTGCTTAGGCAAGAGGAGGACAGAGGAGGCATGAGGAGGCAGCAGAGGTGGAATACACACGTGTTCAAAGGTGGGGCTGCGTCTACACATCAGGAAAAACAGGCAGAAAAATCTCATGCTGGGAAACTGGTCTGAAAGAGGGGATATAGGAAGAAATAACAAAAAAATGGAAAGCTATTAGGAAAATTGTAGGAAAGAAAAGGGACAGAAAAGTACAGGCGTCAGATTGTAATGAACCATTTCTGTTGAGCCATACTTGACTCTTGGTTTCTGATTTTTAGGAGATAACATTTAACATTTATATAGCAAGTCAAAAACTCGGTTAAAGAAAACAAGAAATAACTGTGCATGGTAATATTTCAAACACTATAAATGCATCTTCTGTTCAGGTACTATAGAAAAAGCTACCTATTGAAAAAGTGTAGGCAATCTGCTTATAATCAATGACAATATAACCAATGACGTTAAACAAAACACTGTTATCATGACCAAATTATCATTGCTACCATTGTTGAATGCAGATCAAGTGCAGACCTCAGTATTTTTCATAGGTTAAGAAAAGTTTCCAGAATGGTATTCCAGCTGTATTTGTTTCAGAAGATTATTAAAGTTTTAGTTTTTCAGAAGCAAAGATATTTAATGAGGGTTCACCCTTACTGTTTGCTGGTTGGTTTGTTTGCTCTTTAATTTGGAATAAAATATAGGTTCTAAGCTTTTAATATTACCATCATTAACATGCCGCCATCAAACAAATGAAAAAATAGAATTTAAATGCCATTAATAAATATCTGTTTCTTGTAACAGACTACTCAAGCTTCAATGCAAGACTAAATTTACAATATAAATAACTGCTGTGTGTGCTACTGCTGCAACCTGATGCAGTAAGTCAACATTCATGAGTTATAATTATTTTCTCAGGCATAACCCTAAGTGTAATATTATTTTCTTTTACAAGAACCCATTGATGACCTCCAGTGAGCTCCACAATAAGATCAGCATAACTACAGATGGCTGTTTCAAATGAATAATGGTTTATATACTTATTTACCCTAATAATTTAACCAGTTATCTGGTGGGAGATTTTTGTAACTTTTTGTTTTGTTTTGTTCTTAGCTATTACACTAATAAATGGTGTCTTTTTCTCTCTCAGTTTATCATACAGAAATAAGAACTGCTACTGTGGTTTACATTAAAAGTCCACCTAGACCAGCATCCTCCCTCTAAGAGCAGCCACAGTGGGGCACCTCACATGAACATTCCCATCCCTTGTTTCCTGTTAAACTTAAGGAGTTGTTCATCTGTGAGAGAACCAACGGTTTTTAACTATGCTGCTATTCTGTAAAGAGCCTTGGTAACAGGAGTGTCAAAAGCTTATTCGAAACTAGATAACACTGGATCAACAGTCACTTTATCTACTTCCCCCTCAGTTATTTGAAATAACTTAAAAAGACCTTTGGAGGAAGCTCTTCTGAGAAAGGAGTAGTATTTACATGGCATAGCATATTTTGTCAATCTTACTTTGATCTCAGCCCTTTAAGGCATATATTGGAATATAATAGTTACTATTTATGTAACTCTAACAGAAACCATAGTTCTCATCCTAGTTTCAAAATAGCTTGCTCCATTGTAAATGAATTGCATTACTATTCTGTAATCCTGCAAGTTACATGGCAAAACTATGAAATGTACTCAGTGAATTCCACCAAGAAAGGAAATATCCCCCATCCAATACATAGCTGACATTTGGCTTTGGGAGCCAAGGCTGATAATTGCATTTATTTTTCTGCAGGTAGTCCAAATCTTGGGGGATATAACCTGCCAAAAATGATGAAAGAGCACAGATGGCAGATATTTGCAAAAGCTAAGACATCCTCTACTTAAGGACCTACTGTAAGAAATAGGGATTTATCTCTTTGGAAAGTAAAAATAAGGTAACTGTGTCTGTTACTAGAAAGTTTCCTCTACATCCGCCTTCTGCCTTTAGCAAGGACATGATCAAAATTTCCTAACAAGCAATTTCTGCAGTCGTATTTGAACTCCTCTTGAACCTCAATGTTAACTGCTCCTCTGTGGACTGTGGATGCTCCACAGATATCCTAGAAAAAAAATGGAACTACTTTCTGAAAAAAATGCCTAGAGCAGTGACCCAAGTATTACAAAATGCTTTTCTCAGTATTTGAATTCTAGTAATGCATAATTAAACCTCTTACAGGTTAATAATTCGATAACCATTCCTGTTGAGCAAAAATCACATATCCTATGTACTAATTGCAACCTGAACAGAAAAAAATAAACCAACACATAAAGTGGTTCATAGGCTCTCCCACATACAGGCAGATTTACAGCAATTCTCTAAAATCTTTAATTTTTAATCTCGTGTGCAGAATTTGATTTTAGGTATATGAATACATTATTTCCAGTGCTTCAATTATGGTATACTTCCAACATGTTCTAAAATAGCATTTAAACCTCTTAACAGCTTCAAGACATTCTTATGCCTTTAATAACAAAAAAAAAATAAAAAATCTTATGTTAAATATAAGTCACTTCTATGGCATTTCTGTTTGTCGAAAGGCGTAACTTTCTGATACACTTCATCTGAGTGGGTGCTAATTGGCAAGGTTACCTACGGGTAAAAGCTTGTCTCTGAAACAGCATAAATTTGGCTGTTTTAAACTAAGTACTTCAGTTATTTGTGTTGGCAAATAAAGGCTTCCAGTATTTTCTTGAGAAGGATGTTACAAATAAATGTCACAATGCCTAAAGATTAGTGTAACAAGAAAAACACTAACATTTTTTTAAATTCTTCACTAGAGTTTCCACAGACTGTGGATTGATTGAGCGGTATACATGAATTTCCTGCCCAGACAACTAGTGTGATTCTACATATCAGAAAAAGAGAAATAGACTGGAAATCTTGCAGAATACAGGCACTATAAGACAAGTCTTTCTATAAACAACAGTAGCAAGTTATTACTGATAATTAGTCAATTAGATGCACTGGTTATTGCATTAACAGCAGTGAAAATCCATGTTCATATGGAGCTATACGTACAGGCAGGAGTGACAGTATGACATTCTTAATATTTCTGGACAACAGCTTTTTCCCTTTATTAACACATAGATGGACTTGTTGGTCTAGAAGACATATAACAAACCCTCTCTTTTCTAATATGCTTGAGAAAAGTAATGATGAAAACCTTTTGGAAAAAATCTGAAATTACTGGTGTTTCAAATGTAAGATTTTACAGATACAGGTACACTGTATTTGATGTGACTTTGACCAGTAAAACCATAAAAACTGCATGGGTGAATCTGATAATTCCTGTGGTAATTTAAAATTAATTACAGTATATTTTTATTGTATGTTTTAAATAATGAATTGTCTTTATAAGAAACGTGAACACAGTTTTACATCTCTAGAAGAATCAAATTCTTTATTTAAAGCCTGTACTAGAAGTGAGAAACACCTGTAGTTTCTGAATAATTTCTAAAATAATTTTTGCATTGTTCCATTAAATTAACAATCTTTCCCTAAAACATTCAGCTTACAACTGCATGATGAAGTATGTATATGTTATAAATCACAACAAATATTTTTACTTGTGTATTAATTTGGGTATTAAAATACTGATATGTCATTTGTCTGCTTTTCCTGCTTAGCAGTTTCTAAGAGTGGGACACCAGTTTGAAAGCACCAGAGGGAGAATTGGTTCCATCTGTTCAAACAGCAGCATTACTCTAGCAGTTAAAGTCACTGTACACCTATTTATTACGCTTTACTTCTGTTGTAAGAAAGGGAATATAGAGTTCATTGTTATTCTTGGAGTGCTCTAGTTGAACTCTTCTGTAGTAAGAAGGAAGTGTTGTACATGTTCATGCCCAAGACAGGAAAGGTGGTGCTCAAAAGGCAGGAGCTATTGTGTGGAGCTGGACAATTTCCATAGAGTGATTTTATGACAGAAACTGTTTTCATGTAGGTTTTTGCTGCTTTAACTGTGTCTTCCTTCTCACTGGCAAGTATCACCATGTTGCTTTAAAAAAGCACAAATACCTTCAAGGAACAATGATCAACTGTGTTTAATGTCAACCATTTAACACACCTTTGTCTTTGATAAATATTTCCAGGTTTTCAGTAGCATTCTGTAGTATTCCTTGCCATGGAATAGTAAAGGTATTCTATAATGCGAACCACATCTATACCCTTCTAATAAATTAATTGACAATGCCTTAATACATGCAGCAGTTGAAGTAACTAGAACAATCTAGAGTGCATTATAACATTAGAGACATTTTACACTTCTCGCACAATGTTCTTGGGCATGCTTGTTTCCCCATATACTGTACACTCTATGAAGATGTAATCCGCATTTTTGCAGTAATTATGTAATTTCAATTATTCTATACAAGATAGAATAATTACTTACCTATTACCATTGCCTGAAATCAGAACTAATCTTTTTATGTTTCTGTTTTCTAAATGTGTTCAGATACGTTGGCTAACCTACAGGGAAAAAAGGTAAAGAGGCAGACCGAACTTTGTCAACATAATCTCTCTGTAGCAAGGGATGTCATCTGTTTTCAGGAAAACAGAAAATAAAGAATCCTTTGTGAATGGAAACCATTCCGAGAAGACTAATACAGCAAATATTCCTGTTATTCGGTGCATTGGAAGGAGTAAAAGAAGCCCTAACATTATTTCTTTAGCGTAATTATCTGACATCTCACCTTCAGTACCATTCACACCCAAAATTCTTTGCTAGAATTTACATTATAAATCTGTTTCGCCCCCCATTACTTTCAGTTTTGTGTGTGCTACTCAATTTCTATGCGAGGGTTTGGCTTTTTTTGTTTTAATTATTAGTTTTCTTAGAACTCCTTAGACCCACTTTTTACTCCAAAACATTAAAAAAAATTAGATGTTATGGGAGCGTGAAGCACCAAATACTTAGTCATTCTGAAGGATAATATACATGTCCTAGGCATGGTCATTGTGATGACTTGATGAAGCTTCCTTGATTTGTCCTTAGAGATTGAATGTAAAAAATAGAGATGTAGCTATGTTCAGTTGAATCCCTTGGTTTGTCTCAGAACACAAATAATGCTGAATAAGAATCAGTTTGTATACACCTTTAATTAATCCCTACAAATTTCTGAGCACGTTAAAAGCATTTTCCCATGCAAAACCAGCCATGAACTAAAGGTATCTTAATAGTTGTTCCAGTGCATAGTTCTTTTTATCGCTTACCCAGTTCCTTGCTACAAACATCTCTGTTACCTTTTCTGCTGGTTTTGTTAACAGCAATAGCTGTTTGGTCTTATACAGTAATTCATCCTGAAATTAGGGTATAATTTCTCTCCGTTTGAGAAAATGATGTTGGGACACAGCAGACATCCATTGAATTTGTACGTTTATAATTTCTCTGCCTTAGTTTTGAAATTTTTAGGACCTTCTCCAAATATCATAATGGCAAAGCAGGACTAAGATCTTAATCTCTGTGCTGTTGTACAGCTTTGTTCCATTTTCTTAGAAACCTGAAATTTCAGCTATAAATTGGTTTTATTCAATTTCATCTTTGTTTTATAATCCCAATTTGATTAATTAAATGCTATATATTGAGTATTTATTTGTAGTTGCTTGCATTTCCGCTTTTAATGGCAGACTCACGTCTGAACTATTTTATTTGAAGAGTAACAGAAGTAAATCTGGAACAAATTACAGGTTTTAATGAGATCTTTACACAGTTCATTGCTAAGTTTCCGGGTCATTGCTGGTTTTAGTTTGTTTCTGAAATTGGATAAAATCTGATTAGCTAACTCCAATCTAGAGGGATGTAAGAGATACTACTTAGTTTTAAAAAGCAAAACAAATAATAGCCCTTCCAACCCATCTCAATAATCTGAACAAGAAATTCTTTAAATGCCAAAGCATTAGTCTACAATCATATCAGAATGTTGTTTAGCACCTTAAAAACATAAAAAATTAAAACCTGGCTTTTTTTTTTTTTTGTTAATGCATGTTTGTGTTCTATTTGCCTGCGATATCACTGCTGAACAAACGCATTGAAAAACCCTTTGGAGCTGGAAACCACATTCTGCTTTGTTACCATGTACCATAAGCAACATGAGTGAGCTCCTGGACAAAACAAATTGCAAATAATAAAAAAAGCTGTATGAGGCCATTGCACCAAGTGGCAGCTCAGTTCTTAATCTGTGAACTAAAAAAGCACAAAGCAAAGGCAGAGTTGCACAATTATGGGCCTGATGCTGTGAACTTCTGGAACAGGACTAGTTCGGTATTAGTAAAACTCCATTTGTTAGCAAGATACTGCTGCAAGCATAATGTTGCACAATACATGCAGCATAGTACTTATTATGTGTGTGCACGTATTCTGCTTGCAGAATAAGTGTGTTTATTTGTTCTATTGCATGCTGTCAAGCATGCATCGTCAGGTTTCTAAAATCTAAGAAATGCTTTTTTTCCCTCTCCTGATTGGTTCGATGTTTGATCAAGTTCAGTCACCTCAGACGTTTATAGCTAAGCCTGAGGGGAAAACACATGAGTTATAAGTCCCATCCTGTTTAGATGTGTTTGCACAACTGAAGTTTGAAGCCGTACCGTGAGTTTTGCTTCGAATTTCAATTCCGTGCGACCGCAGCACCTAGAGGGAAGCTCTGCTGGAGCCGCCCCGGGCGGGAGGTGTACTCCGCTCACCCGGCCTCTTCTCAGCGCTGCAGGGCCCCCACCTGGCCTCGGGCCCCCAGCTAGGCCGCGCCACCTCCCAGGACAAACCGCGGGGTCACTCTGTCGCGACCCTCCCGCCAGGTGCAGCCAGCGCCAGGAAGACACGTGAGAACGGGCGGAGACCCCAGCCCTCGCAGGACACCACCTCGGCCGAAGGAGAGAGACGCGGGGGGGGCGTGATTTACCTCAGACCTCAAAACAGAGACCCCCGAGAGCGGCCGCCACCGCCAAACCACAAAGCAAAACACCCCTAAACCCTCTCAGCCGACCCCTCCGTCAGGGGCCGAATGCCCGGATGCACCCGCCCCGCCTCCGCTCCGCCCCCTCAGCCCCCGCCTCCCACGTGCGTGCAGCGGCCACAGCGCCCGCGCGCGCGGCCGCCCCACCCCCCC
>VXBJ01005545.1:1418679-1500895 GCA_013400055.1 Nycticryphes semicollaris
AAAAAAAAACACTTTAATTCTTGGGGAGAGACTGCAAGGTGTAAATTTATTACAACTGATGAAATTGCATTCACACTCTGACCTTTTGTCACTGTTGTATGAAAAATTCGGTCACTTTATACGATGTGGGATATGAGCAGTTGAACAGTGGTTCCCTGTTACCGAATGTGGTGTGACACGTTGTTCTGTTTGCTTCCAGGTGAGGTGTAATAGCTTTTTTCTTTAACTCTGTTACATCAGTAGGTGTAACTTGGAGAAAGCATTAGTTGAAGACTGAGGAGGAAAGAGGTTGTTCTCCTGAAGGCATGAATCTAAATGATGGCTGGTATATAAGTGATGAAACAACTGTGCTCTTTCCCTTTTAAGTGCTTTTTAAAGTTTGTAATGGAAAGTAATACTTTTAAACCAAGCAAATAAACATATTTGTCCAGTTCTAGTAGCAGCTTTGGCTATAAATATGAGAAGTACACAGACCTCGTTCTGACTCTAGGATAACGGCAAGTGCAGTGGAGAATATTTTAATGTATGTCAAAAAGTTTGCCGTAGCATGAAGTGCTATTAGGTGACAGCTGAAATTTTATGTCACTGCTCCGTTCAGTTGAGAAAGATGAGCATTGGCACCCATCCAGCATGTGCATAGTGCATGCATGTACTTAATGTGTGCAGGTAACTGTGAGTTATCCTTGGGAGCACCAGTAGAGCCTTCAAAAGCTCACCCAGTCATTTTGTCTAAGCAGGACAATGGCATGATAAAAAAAAAAAAAATAATTCTTAAAACTTCTGTCATTTCCTTCAATTAGCCCTTCATCATACTTTTATTGCTACTAAAAATGTGACACATCTAACTTAAATTGAATTGTTGAAAGGAAGAGCTGGTCCCATAAATTATAAATCTGACATGTTAATATTTTGGTACTAGGTCTCTGTTTTCAGTTAAAGGAAATAGAATAGATGAGAAGATTAAATACTTTGAGTAACTTGCAAAGTAAAACCAGTTGTTTGGGACAGTTAAATCGGTGTCCGAATACTCTGCTTTGCTTTTTACAGAGTGATTACAAGGTCATAAATAAGAAAAAACCAGAAAAGAGAATATTTTAGATGAACTCTAAGCACTTAGTGTAAATCACATAACAAACATGTGGTACGTAAATAGCTGCTGCTTAAGAGGTACAGAAAGTTGATTTTTATCTTTTTTTTCCTATTATTATTTAAACATTAACCTGTCACCTTCTAAGTTCTTCTTTCATCCATTAGTGGGTTAAATTTTGCAAGTTTTAGTTTCAGCAGTTAAAAGCAGCAAGTTGACTGGTTTCCATGGGAGCTAATTCAAGTTATTGTTTGCATTGTTAATATTGGAAAGTAGCTGTGTTGGTACAAGTCAATATGCAACAAAAGGTTTGTGAACAAGAGATTTTTCTAAGTTGACCTAAGGTTATGAGTGGGGCCTACTTAACTGAGTACCTTCTGCACATGTGCACCAAGTTGCAGTTCAGATATGATCATTTTGATATTTGCGAGATCCCCTAAACTGCTAGTAATCACTAATCATGCTACGTTTTTTTTAATTCATGTCTAATTAGTGTTTAGTTTATTGCTGAATGTGAATAGTAAGTTACTTGCTGTCCTGTAGAAGCTGATTGTATTTTTTTTTGAGGTCAAATATCAGTCTTTGGTACACAAAATATTATAATAATAAAATTTTGCTAATCTCTGTAACTGTTGTATAGAAATAAAAAGAATCAAAGAATGTATTTCTCAAGAAATTTCATTTTATAGAAGAGATTGTGTAACATTTAGTCATGCTTAGGAGGGAAGGTAGAAAGCAGCACATTTAACGGGAAACAGCCCTGCGGTTCCTTCCTCTTTGACTTGAGTCCTAACGCTTTCCTTGCTTTGTTCAATTCAAGGACTTGGTTTACAGGCACTAAAATAAACAGAGCAGCACCTGCAGCTTAGTCATAAATGGGAACATCTTGAAGTAGCTTAGCAAACAAATGAAATCATGGAGTAATTTAACCTTTTCTGAAATGCCTTAGATTCTCTAGCAACATCCACTTTTTAAAATAGATCAGCATTTTGGCTATTACAGGACTCTGAACATAGAGAAATTGCTAAAAATTGTGTTCCAGTTTATTGATAAAAGTTATTAATTGATTATTTTCTGAACTCTGAGAACGCCTCTTGTAAAAAGCTCTATATATTTTCTATTCCTTTTTTTTTTTTTAGTAAATGCCCATTTCAAAGACATGATACTGAAATGTTTATCAGTTGTGTGATGTGTTCATATAAATATTTGACCCTTACTCCACACTTGTACTATGAAACACTTTTATAATACCAAAATGAATTTGTATGTTGTTTTTATTTTTTCAATATGTTTTCAACTTTGATTATATAAATGGTGTAGCCAGCAGTATCTATTTCTGTTTGCTGGCCACAGAAAATGATGAAGCACGTGTTACCTTATTAATTCCTTCCACAAAGTTCTGTCATAGACCAGAAGAACTGAACTTGCTTTTTAGCAGGTAAATCTCAGTTGATCTTGTGAAGTACTTAAAAGTACTGTTCAAACAATCCCATTAAAACTGATACCAAGAACTTTTGAATGTTTTTAAATTGGAATTCAAATAAATTGCTTCTGAAATGATATGTCATTTATGTTTTATTGGAAGAAAAGGTTTAAATTTAAATTAAATTTAAAAAATTTAAATGTGTTGAGATATGCAAGGGTGAGAACTAAACGTGTTGTTTGTTTGCACACCAGTAACATGCCTGGTTTCTTGCTAAATTTAGGTATTATAAAACTGACCTTGTGAGGTTTTTTTTCTAAGCTGAGTCTAAATTTATTTGCTGCCAGTGTTAATAGAGGCATTTAAAATGTTAGTAGAGTATTAAAGCAAATGTAAAATATTGACCATCAACATCATCTTCATAGACTGAAAAACAGGAATGTCATGTTTAGATTTTCCTGAGCATTTGCAAATGGCATATTTCTGTGCACAGTGTGTGCATGTAACATCTAAACAAGATGCCGCTTCATGTTTTACATTTCTAGTTTAAAGCATTTTTATGAACCTGTTTATTTTAATAGAACTAGTGTGGATATGTGCTTTGTGTTTATTTTATCATGTTAACCCAGCTGAATTACTTGGTGTTACCTCAATATGAGCATTGTTGACTAAGAATATCCACGAAAAAATGAGATGAAATAAATGCTGTCTGCTTCTAAGGTGATTAAAAAATTGTTGAAAATTGCATCTGGAAGTCCTTCACTTATGACAAGTTGTAGGGCAACGTTTATCTATTAGCCAAGTGCAGGGTACTGCACTTGGGATATGGCAATCCTGGGCACAAATACAGGTTGGGCGGAGAATGGCTGGAGAGCAGCCCTGAGGAGAAGGACTTGGGAATGCTCATGGATGAGCAGCTCAACATGAGTCAGCAGTGTGCACTGGCAGCCCAGAAAGCCAACCACATCCTGGCCTGCATCAAAAGAAGCATGGCCAGCAGATCACAGGAGGTGATTCTACCCCTCTACTCTGTGCCCATGAGACCCCACCGGGAGTACTGGACCTGGACCTGTTAGAACGGGTACAGGTCCAGCAGAGAGCCATGAAGATGATGAGAGGGCTAGAGCACCTATGAAGATGGGCTGAGAGAGCTGGGCTTGTTCAGCCTGGAGAAGAGAAGGCTCCAGGGAGACCTTCCAGTGTCTGAAGGGAGCCTACAGGAGAGCTGGGGAGAGACTCTGTCAGGAAGTGTAGCGATAGGACAAAGGGTAGTGGTTTTGAACTGAAATTGGGGAGATTTAGATACTACGAAGAAATTCTTTAGTGTGAGGGTGGTGAGACACTGGAACAGGTTGCCCAGAGAAGTTGTAGGTGCCGCATCCCTGGAGGTGTTCAAGACCAGGCTGGATGAGGCGTTGAACAACCTGGTCTAGTGGGAGGTGCCCCTGCTCAATGATCTTTAGGGTCCCTTCCAGCTCTAACCATTCTATTACACTTTCAAGCCCTAATTCTCATTGCTACTGAGTGCTCAGGTAGCAGCTGTCAAGAAGGGTGGATGTGTTAGTTGTAGGTGAAACAACATGTCTTCTTATCATCATTCAGAGTTTTCAACATGAGAAGTCTTTATGAACTTTCTGCTATAAACAGGAACGCACTGTAAGTTAAGCATGATGTAGCTTCTACTTATAAACCATTGCATCACTAGAAGGTATATTAAGATATTCTGAGTTATCTGATGCATTAATAGATGCTGGCTTCCATGCTTGGTTTTCAATAGCTTACATCTAGGTGGCAATAAATATCTGTGACATGATAGAATAGCAAAGTAATTCATGCCCTTTGAAGAAAAAGGTTGTTGATTGTGTATTGTCTTTAAGAGGCAGCTCCTTTTTCCTGTGGTTACCAGACCGTTTGTTTATTGATTTTTGGTGCAGGCTGCAAAGTTATTTTCGTAACTTTCTTAGAGGAAGTTGGTAGATTTGAGAAGTTTTATCTAATCAGTAAACAATTTAAACATTACTTCCACCTGAAGGGATTGCTTTTGTTTTAGTGACTTGAATATTATGCATGTTGAACCTTGGCTTGTTTTACTTACAATATCTGTAAGAAGTTTAGCGTCTCAGATAAGTTTTATTATTAATTGCCATTTTAAAGTTCACAAAGTGTGAACACGGAAGATAATGATAATTTATCAACTGAAAACATTTTTATGAGACTTTATAGTATTTAAGCACGAGGCTTCACAACGTTCCTATGAGTTATATCCTTTCCACTGTAGGTTTATGTGAAGCCCAGATTTTACCAGATGTTATTTGAATAGGTGAGTTTTGAGAAGGTGGTCGTGACAAAAAAGGGTAAGTAGATTATCTGTATGGCTCTGCAGAGCAGCAGGGTAAGCTTTAGCTTCCCCACACTTTAAGAGAGCTGTGGGAGGCTGCCTTTGTTCATTGCAGACCTACACTCTGCCTGGTAATGAACTCGCACTTAGCACGGGCCGCATCTCCTGTTACAAGTGAGGTGCCTCTTAGTTTTTTTGCCTGGAGATGGTACAGGAAGGGATGTGTTAGCTGGCGTTCTGTGACCCGTCCCCTGCCTCTGTCCAGGTACAAGTAAAGAGAATCTCAGTATAGCATTGTCATCAAAATACGCAAAAACGTTACATGAGTTTTTGGAGGTCTTCTAGCATCTGTTCAGTGGTACTAATTTAGCTAGAGTACACAAGTACAAAAACTTAATTTCAATAATTTATTAAATACAAGAGGACATCTATCTGAAATATTCATCAGCCCAGTCTTGACTCCATGCTCCTATAAGAAGCGTGTCATTGCGATTACTGAAAGCCTGACAGGACCTCAGTTCTGTCATATATTTCTGCACACTTTTTTTTAAAATAAATTAGTGGTAACAGTGAGTTTCTGATAATGCATAATTCCAGGTGATTACTCATCATAGTCAACTGTTGATATTTCTCATCTTTTTCTGCTTTTCTCTACCTTTGTAAAAATAGCTGTATGATTTAAGTTCATGTTGCTGTGTATTTTACCACAAAAATTATCTTAATTAATTAATATCTCAGCACTGTGTTTTACTGTAGGATTGCAATTTCTCTTTCAGTATAATAACTTAATGTCAGCTTTAATTTCAAAGATCATATACTGTATCCAAAATAGTTTTCATGAAAGAGGTTCTATGAGACACTAACAGCAGAAGTTGCAAGAAGCACCAAGTTGTCGGAAGTGGTGATGCTGCTTCTCTTTGGGAAAAGGAAAAGCTTTGTCCTGTGTGAAGTTGAATACTGAAATAGTTGAATATTTTCAACACTTTTTTTTTTCATAAAAAGTGTCTTTTAATCCACTGTGGAATATGTAAAATGAGGGGCCTAAATCTCAACAGAATAAGCATTGTTCTTGCAGCAGAAGTGAATTTCATTTGAGACATTTTCTCCAATCAATCAGTGAAATTATGTCAAAAATTAATTCCACAAACATGTTCAGTTAAATTACTAATAACCTGGATGATTGTTAATAGCAACTACTTTCATTTCTATGTTCATTTTGTTCTCAATCATATATTCATTTTTACTTGTTCTAAATGCTCTTTCGGTAAATGGATTTGAAACCTACTGAGAAAACAAAAAGAAAGAAGAAAAACAAAACCTCCAAAAACCTTTTCTGTAACAGTCAATTGTTAAAATTGCAGTGTGAATGCAAAAGGGTTTTTTGTTGTTGGTGGTTTTGCAGCTTTACCTTTTAAAAAAAAAAACAATATATGAGACTTGGTGTGAAAGAAAAGACAGGTTAGTGATTTGGAGGAATAACTTTAGGAAATAGCTTTTAGATACTTTGTAAGTATTACCAAAGCTGGCTTTTGTGGGGTTTTTTTTGGTTAAGTCTGGTTGTTGGTTGTTTTTTTTTTTATTATTATTATTATTAATCTTTCAATTTTGTAATGGAATATAAGTACTAGGGAAAATTGTGTATGGACATGCAGAAAAAAAGTATTCAGAAGAGTTATAAAGGGAGCCCTAATAGTTTTACATGTAGGAATTTAATAAGATCTCAGTCATATAATAGGACGTAAGCACATCTGAAAGGAAATTGTGCATATGCTATATGAGCTACTGTCTAGCAAATAGAAGATACTGCATTTTAGAGGTCCCAGAGAAACCATTATATACAAGGCTGAGGACCATTACTGTTTTTGCAGCAGACACTTAAATTTTCTGTTGCTCCAGGAATTCACTTGGGATGGACTTCCTGCAGCCATCCCTACTATTTGTTTCTTAATTTTCTTTTTACCCCTTGCTGATAAGCAGCACGCCAAGAGGAGTCATCCTTTTAAAACATTGCATTTTTTCCTGTCTTTGAAGTTGGTATTTCATCGCCAGTTCTCATCTCTGGGAAATGACTCTCTTAACGTACAGTTCAGTGAGCTAAATGTTCCCGTTACTTTGAACGTTTATGTCCAGGTTCTGTTTGTATTGATCCTGTGGAAGAAAGGGGGTACTGAGCATTCCAGCATGCTCTAGTGGCTGAGACTGTAGGGGTGTTTGTGTGTGCGTGGTTGGACTCGGTGATCTCGGAGGTCCTTTCGAAACACGACAATTCAGTGATTCCAAGGGTCTGACCACTGGGACTCAGGTGTTTGAAGATTAGAGAGGGGGTTTGCTGTAGGCACATCTGGGTGTTTGATAGGGCCAGCTGCATTCTGAAAGCATAGTTCTTGCCCTTCTTTATTGAGATGGAAAGAGGAATTACCAAGTTTGACTCATGTTGTGACTTAGCACATTGTCTGAGATACAAGTAACTAATGCTCACTGTTCAAATTGAAGTAATATTTGAAACTGTAACAGTCCCATAAGTGTTTATTACACTTTAGCATCTGAGATCGTTGTCCCTACTGTACAGATTTTCAAGTCTTTCTAGGCATTAACAGGGAGATCCAAGAGCTTAATGCAAATGACCTTCATGGGNCAGCTTTACCTTTTAAAAAAAAAAACAATATATGAGACTTGGTGTGAAAGAAAAGACAGGTTAGTGATTTGGAGGAATAACTTTAGGAAATAGCTTTTAGATACTTTGTAAGTATTACCAAAGCTGGCTTTTGTGGGGTTTTTTTTTGTTAAGTCTGGTTGTTGGTTGTTTTTTTTTTTATTATTATTATTATTAATCTTTCAATTTTGTAATGGAATATAAGTACTAGGGAAAATTGTGTATGGACATGCAGAAAAAAAGTATTCAGAAGAGTTATAAAGGGAGCCCTAATAGTTTTACATGTAGGAATTTAATAAGATCTCAGTCATATAATAGGACGTAAGCACATCTGAAAGGAAATTGTGCATATGCTATATGAGCTACTGTCTAGCAAATAGAAGATACTGCATTTTAGAGGTCCCAGAGAAACCATTATATACAAGGCTGAGGACCATTACTGTTTTTGCAGCAGACACTTAAATTTTCTGTTGCTCCAGGAATTCACTTGGGATGGACTTCCTGCAGCCATCCCTACTATTTGTTTCTTAATTTTCTTTTTACCCCTTGCTGATAAGCAGCACGCCAAGAGGAGTCATCCTTTTAAAACATTGCATTTTTTCCTGTCTTTGAAGTTGGTATTTCATCGCCAGTTCTCATCTCTGGGAAATGACTCTCTTAACGTACAGTTCAGTGAGCTAAATGTTCCCGTTACTTTGAACGTTTATGTCCAGGTTCTGTTTGTATTGATCCTGTGGAAGAAAGGGGGTACTGAGCATTCCAGCATGCTCTAGTGGCTGAGACTGTAGGGGTGTTTGTGTGTGCGTGGTTGGACTCGGTGATCTCGGAGGTCCTTTCGAAACACGACAATTCAGTGATTCCAAGGGTCTGACCACTGGGACTCAGGTGTTTGAAGATTAGAGAGGGGGTTTGCTGTAGGCACATCTGGGTGTTTGATAGGGCCAGCTGCATTCTGAAAGCATAGTTCTTGCCCTTCTTTATTGAGATGGAAAGAGGAATTACCAAGTTTGACTCATGTTGTGACTTAGCACATTGTCTGAGATACAAGTAACTAATGCTCACTGTTCAAATTGAAGTAATATTTGAAACTGTAACAGTCCCATAAGTGTTTATTACACTTTAGCATCTGAGATCGTTGTCCCTACTGTACAGATTTTCAAGTCTTTCTAGGCATTAACAGGGAGATCCAAGAGCTTAATGCAAATGACCTTCATGGGCAGCTGTGAAGCCAACCTGCTGGATGTGGTGCTGCTTAAGCTTTTCAAGTGCCTTTTTTAGTGTTTCCTAACACATTGAAGAAAAACCACAAAAACCACCAAAAAAATCCAAATCCAACATTTTGCAATTCTAATACCCTTCCCACTAAAGATTCTGGTCCGTTACAAACTGCTGGCTGTATCATTTAAAATTTTACTGACTGCATTGTGTGTAATCACCTCAGTTCCTCACAGGTGTCAATGCATGAGCAGTGTTGAAGTCAGCCATTTGACCTGACCAGAGTTTGAATGCACTGTGATTCTTGAACGTTTTTTTCCAGGAGATCTCTAGAGTAAAAGCTGATTTACTACTTCAGACTTCACAGTTTGTGCCAAATAAAATACCAGTTCTAGTGTCTCAAGTGACAGGGAAGTAAGTATTTCCACACCCTCCCCCCACCAGGATTTTTCTAAGGAAATGTACTTTGTCTTTTGAAGATAAAATGTTTAAAAATAAAAGAAGCGTTTGTCTTCAGCGGTTAAGAAAGATAGCAACCACCTCCAAGCTGTGAGAACACTTACATAATGCTCATACGCTCTCTGGGAGTTCTCCTTTGCCAGAACTGGAACACTGTCTGTGTGGCTGTTGGATAAACGTGAACCAAAGCCTGGCTTGCAATCCTCGTGCATGTTCTCTGTCTATTCTGAAAGATAAGGAGAGAAATAATTTTATTATAGTTTTCACTTTATTACTCTGAAACATTTTGCTGAATTCTGTTTGAAAATCCCAACCCAAATGCAACAAATCCAAACCTGAAATCCTTTGTGCCTATTGGAAATAGTGGGGTAGTTTTATTTTTGTTGCTACAAATAAGATGATGTTGTTTTCCAGCACTTTCTAAGTAGAAATATTTCTCATACCAAATAGAATGATGGTTCATACAACTCAGTTTCAAGGACAGGAGCGGAAACCCCTGAAGTGACACTTGATTTCTGTCTGTCAGATTTGCCTTGTATAAAATGGCAGAGTAGAATATTGAGACTTCCATAGTATGGATATTTTTTTAAATTCTGATTTTCCTGTATGTGTTTTTACTGTTAAGTTTCAATTATTTTTATTAAAACGCTTTTGTGTACAGGCCTGCTTAAAGTCAGGGGTTACATAGATAGTGGTTACCGTCTGTAAATGCAGATGGCAAATAGGAAATAATTCTTCAAGATTGAGGAGGCTTCAGCTAAATGAGAAAGGCGAGGCAAATGTGTTATCTATAATATAAAATATGGTAGTATCTTGGTGCATTTAGTTCTAAATGAGATAAATTTCTCACTTTTGTATGATGACTGCAGACAGTATTTATTGTACAGGGTTTAATTTTAATCAAGGTGAACTGTTTTCTCCTACTGTTTTTGAGTTGCTGATGTCCAAACAATCAGTTATATTAGAAATGTCAGAATAAAATATGGCTTTTGAAAACTGAAGATAGAGGGAAGATAGAGGGAGATGTTCTGCATATCTTAAGTCTAGTTTTATGTGAAATAAGTGCTGCTGGTTGTGTAACCTCCAGCTGATGATAAGCAATTGTATGCATCTTCTCCAGCGGTACAAGCGAGCGTGCTAACAGACAGTAGTGGTTTAGCATCTCGTATATACAACAGTGTAGAAAGATGATGTTTACGTAGAGGTGTCCTTTTTTTCTCCTTGTCTATTTCTCTTTCTATGTTTATTTGGAAAGCTATTATCAAAATATTTTTCTTTAAGTTTCAAAATTAATTTGTCAATCAATAAGGAAAATCTTATGCCCAAGACAAACTAGTAATTTTGTGGATGCCAAGTTTTACAAGTTCCTTTTCCTTTTAGGAAGTTGAACAGCTGAATTCTCCTTTAGATTCTAATGGACCAAGAGAAAACAGTCAAACTAATTGTTTATATTTTAATATTGCAAGTCCTCCATTTGTCACCTTTATAGTATTGCTTACATGTTCTGTTCACCTACTCAGTAAGAGGCTGTTGATCATAGTGTATCTCAGCCAGATCTTGATGATGTAGGTCACAGATATTTTTTTTTTCTTGTATAGAAGAAGCTTATAAATGTTGGGTGGAGGTATGCATTTTGGTTTTGGGGGGCAAAGCAAGAGAATTTGGTGTTCTAAGCTCAAAATATTTCCACGGTCTGATGCGGTAGCAGTTTGTGTGTAAATATGAAAAGAAATGAGAGTGAAATGTGACATATCACCGAGGAATTTAGATTGTGTAGGAATTCTAGAGTGTCTTTTGTTCAAAGATGATGTAGCAACAGAGCGACAGATTCTAGTGCTAAAGGATCACTTGGGAAAATACCTGGATTTTTAAGAGTCTATTAGTAAAGGGGCTTGCATCACCCTTGCAGTGAAAAATGGAAAGAGGGCCTCCTACATGTAACTGTGTAGTGACCTCTTCCTGCTCCGTCAGTCAGTACAGGCAGCGGCTTGAGGAAACACAAAAAGGCATCAGCTGTGGCATTTCAATGTGCACGCTACAATCTGTTTTGGTTCTGCTTCCTAGAGGCCTGTTTCTGTGATATTCTGTAATTGTAAAAGGTGGCAAACTGATAAATAATGGATGTTTAGGCTTGCTGCAGTATTTTTTTATGAACAACTTTACTGGTTAAAATGGTTTATCCAAAAAGATTTAAGACAAGGAATTCGCAGCATCTAAGACTTTACTGTGAATTGGAAACTTTCAAGTAAGTACTGCAGCTCTGCATTGAAGAATTTTTGGGTTTAGATATTTGCTCGTGACCAAGTTTGTGCACTGCATGAAACCGTTGCACAGACTGGGATCTGAGAATTGCCACCAGCAATATCATCTGTCAGAGCAAAACAGCCAGAGGCAACAGTCGCAGGTTGTGGTAGAAGAAATTCTGTTTGAAGTAGGGGAACAGGGCATTCACAGGGAGGCAACTCCACCACCTCTGGGTAGCCAGCTTTGGAGATTTTCCAAACCTGACAAGATAAGTTCCTGAGCAGCTGATAGCCCTACTCAGGACTAGATGACCTCCAGGAAGTCCCTTCCAATCTGATTTAGTCGGGTTCAAATCACAGATTGAGCACATTTTACATGAGAAGTCAACTTGTTTTGAGTTGCACTGCGATGCTGCCGTCAATGTCATTTAGTATGTTGCAGGTGATTCTTGCTTGCCTTGTTCTTAGTTGAACTTGGACAATAAAATCACGTGTACCGTTCCAGAACTGAACATTAAGAAATGGGCATGTAACTGATTTAGCAGTGTGTTGCAGAAGTGATGAAAGCTAAACTGATTTAATTGAAAGCAAGATATTTATAGGGACAAGAGTTAGTCAAAGCTAACGTGCAGCATAATAAATGTTAAACCTTTAGTACAAGAAAGCATTTCTATTAATTTCATATAGATTTAATGGCATGAATACACCTAATGTGCTTTAATCTTTTTTGAAAAGTAAGTCCAAGGCATAACTCACAGCTAATAAACTGTGGAGAAAATGCTCTGAATATGAGCAGATAAGCAGCTAAATTTTCGCTTAAAATTCTGCTCTGAAGAGACTTGCTTGGTTAATAATGTACTTAATTTGTATGAGCGAGTGGGAGTTTGAGGAGAGGGTAATGTCAGGAAATCGAATGAGAGCTGGGTAAATTATGCTTCTAAAAGCTAAGAACAAAGAAAAAAAATCTTGCATAACAGTAAGTTAATGTGGCTTCATTTAATGTAAAAGCACCAATTGGTAACTATGGAAAATAATGAAAAATATGCACTTAACCTTCCTAATTGTTATATTGAGTTATATATCAAGCAGTACTTGCTTAGATTTCTTATTTTTAAATTGGTATTTTCAGCAACATGATTCTGTACCCCTTCTACTAGTGTAGACCATTCTTCGGTGGCATGGTAATTTTTTGTCACCTTGATGTTTTGTGTATGGTCAGTGAAACACCTGTTGCATTTTAATAACCTTTAAATACACACCCCAACTCGTGCTGTATTTATATTCCGCACAACAGAAGTTGGAAGTTTATGGTTGAGGATGGACGGCAATAGTGCTGCTTTAGAAAAATAACTAAACCCAAACAATTTTAACAATAAGAAGACATTTCTTTGGTTTTATGGATCTTCATGAATTGTTGATATTTCACATTGTTCGTGTTTCCAAGAATCCAGGGATGGACTTCATTGAAGTTCGTATTGATTTATTGAAATTTTAATGACTTAATAGAGTTCTGAGAGCTATAAAAGGCCTGTGCCAGTAATTCATACTTCTGTCTCTCCTTACTGTAAATTAAACACCACATTAATGATAAAAAGGAAAGAAATAATAAATTGGGACTTCTATTTCACTTGGTAGAGTACACAGTAGCCAGTATGCTATAAAATTTAATTTGAAAAAGTTCATGGCAAAAAGCCTTCCTTGCTGGGGAGATTAAAAATTAACTAGTTCGAATATAGCTCTTTGGTGGTATGAAATGCTCTATTAATACCAAAGTTGATTTTTGATCTGATGGAAAGTTGTGCAGTGCCTCAAAATATTAAAAGCCATTTGTGTGCTATCATATATTAATTCAGCATTCTCTGACAAGCTACTAAACCAAAGTACATTTTGCTGGTAAACGGGCCGTGTCACTGGCTGGAAGGTAGGGCACAGGAGCTTCTGGGCAGCCTTACTGAGAGTTCACACTGTAACTTTTCTGTCAAAATGAACAGAGAAACTGTCCGGCTTCTCAGAACCCAAAAACTGTTAAATTGCCTGTAAATCCATTGCTTAACTCTCTTTTTGCAAACCTGTAAAATTTGTGCAAAATTAGTAGATAATGTACATATCCTTTTAAAGTTGAACATTGTGTGCAAAGGAACTGACCAAAACGTGAAGAAAAGAAGTAATGTGTCTACATGATTGGTTTTTTTTTTTTCCTTTCTTATTTTTATCAACTGTAGGGTGATTAAGAGACTGCTTGCACTCCCTCTCTCCACACAGCTTAACACAATGGATCACCTGGGGCCAGCGGATGCAGAGGATGACTCTGGATCGCTCCCACGGCTCGCTCCTAGTCCTCACAGCGAAGCAGTTGAGCACGAGTTTAAGGAACTCTCATTGCAGCCCAATCAGTATTTACCTCCTCTCACCGAACGGAAGAATGGTGAGTGCAGAAGTGACTGCCCTTCTTTTCTCTACATTGCCTAAATGTTTTCTGTGGGAATAATGATGTTTCTTTGCTTTCTTCAAGTACCATTAGTTGACTCTCTTCACTTGCTCTCCCCAGACCATATTATGTAGAGTTAAAGTGCTGCGGGGCTTGTTATGGAATCCGTCCTGACCAGCTTCACCTGTCATGGCAGCTTGGAGATCTGACTTTAAAACCCCAATTGGAATACTTTGTTGAGGCATATAGAATGAAAAAATTGTATTTGCAACAGTTTTAAAACCATAGACATAGAAATATTAGTTAAATATTTTTGAGAGGTGGGGTAGTTATCAAGGACAGGGTTTTTTCCTGCAAAATAATACAGAATTAAAGTTTCACATTGTATCCCAGAAAGCTTAATTCACCACACAGTTTAAGGTTGAACAATGAAAGAAAAATAAGATTTACATTTTGGGAATATTTCCAGTATCTTTCCTCGTTGTTGACGTTGGCATGGCAATTTAGGGAAAAAGTGTTTCCACTGTTACAGTAAGCATCAGGAAGAACTAGGTCTGAATCCAAATGTGGGCTCAGTTTTTATTGGTGAGAAGGCAGGAGCCTTTCTTTTTCTTTTTTTTTTTTAAATGGTGTTTGTTTTCCTGACATATCTTCAAGTAATGAAAGATCTGAAAATCCCAGCTTTAAAGGAGAAAAAATGGAGAGATATATTACTAGACTATATGTCTATAAAATACCTGGGAACAGGTTCAAGCCACGGTGTTCTGTGTTATGAGAAAGGCTTGGAGTGTTGTCTGTTACCAAGATGGGGTAAAGCCATTCTTCCCATAAATTGAAGGTTATTTTTGTGCCTTCGTGAATGGGTGAAATAATTTATAGGTAGGTTTTGTATTGTCTTCAAGTATAATCTGCTACTTGAGATTTTAATGCTTATGGGCTCTGGCTTGTTAAAATAACAGATTTTCATAAATAAAGCACTGGTGGGGAAATGAATAACTTGAGAAGCTGCCTTTTGCTCCTGTTTGCCACTTGACTTAAGAATCATTGCCCTGTTACTCTTCATTACTTATATTAATTCCTTTAATGATTTAAGATACTGTAGAGCATTTGTCCATAGCAAGTATCAGGCTTCCCACAAAGATTTTAACGTCTGTGAATTTCACATAAAGGGCTATGGCCTCACTTCATCTGTGTCTTCTGTGACAAGAGTAAATCATCTGGATGGGCTTGGCCAAAAGATTAGGCATTGTTTTCAAGGCCATTAGTAGCACAGCTCTATTGCTTTGGAAAAAGAAAAGGCTCAACAATCTGCAAGGCAGATTGAGAAATTGTGTAATTGGGGGAATTTTTAGAGGAATGCAGTCTGATAGACATGATAGAGAAGTGACCGACGGACACTAGAGCAATTTCCTATCCTTTTCAGTTTTGTAGATCTTTCTAATGTTGTTCAAGCAGCCTGCCACTGAGAGAATGCTGCTTCAGTAGTATTGAAATAAATCCTAAATTAACTGAAGAGGAGCCTTCTAGTTCTTTTCCTGTTCTTATGTGAAAGATCACACCATACCTGACTTTATACTGGCTGGTTTTGTTCCTGAAGTAAATGGACATTTGTCTTCAAATTGCTTTCTTAAAATGACACGATGAGGTTTGGGTGCTGTCATCCTCCAGAGCACCCAAACTATTGTTCACCCATAACTTCAGATTTAGTAATCTTGGGTTTAAATTTTTAATTTTTTTTTTTTTTTAAGAAATGATGAGAGTCAACAGAAAATTTCTAAAAGTAAATTTTAAACTTAGTAGATTCATATGAGAAGTAGCTTTGATACTTAGTCCTTGGTTTTACTTATTACCCAAACCGGATTTCTTCAGGTGTATTTTAACATTTCACTGTTTTATAAAGTCTGTAAGTATAAGAGATTTTAGGAAACAGAAATACAATGGCACTTGGTAAAAAAAAAAAAAAGAAAAAAAAACCTGAAATGTTTAAGGTTTTTCTGGTGAGTATTTTTCTGCAGTAAGCATTCTGCTTACTGTGAGCTTTGGTAGTGATCCTTTAAACCTTTTGTTTACTTGAATGAGTCTTTTGGCAGTAGTCCAGTAGAAAGCTGAATTATTCTAGTATTGTTCTGTGTGGTGTAGCTAAGCTGCCTTGCACAAGTTAGTACAGAAACTGCGTCTCAAGCTTTTCCAATGACACTAGAAGTGTGGGAGGCTTATGCTTTGCTTTGGTTTTGTTTTGCATGGAGGGAATCGCAGCAGGGTAGCAGCAACACACAGTGAAATCGCATGCGTGTGCCTGGTGCACCAACAGTCGTGTGACATGTTACTACTTTGTCATTTTTTTTTTTTTTCTCATTTTTCTCCTCTTGCCCAGTCTGCTCCCAGACATCAGCCACAGAGCAAAGCAAATATAAGAGTTCAGGGGAGCACAGCTCAGGGCTTTTTTAGTGCAAAATCTCATGGTTAGATTAAGCTCCACTGGAACTGTTGTCCCTTGAGTTTACAAGGGAACAGCACTCGGGTGCTCTGATAACTCTGTTGAAGAGGTTGTGACTTACAGTAGAGGATCAATAACAAACAGTTGGTGGGCAATAGCATTGTAAGCTTCTCTAGCCATTTACTACATGGAGGTGTTTACTCCCTGATTAAAGACAAATGGATAATTTCTTTGGGGAGGGAGAGGGAGAAATAGAGAAGGGCAGCAGCATATTCTTGTCCTCTCACATGTCATTTTTCAGACAGATGTCTTCCATCATAAAAAGTCCATGAAATACAAACATTAACAGGTTAACTTTTCATATTTTAATAGCAGGGCAAGTAATGGGAATCTTCAAGCTGATTTACTAAATAAAGGTTTTATTGCAAGGCTGAAATTCTGCAACTGAACTGTCTCTGCAGCAAACACTTTAATTATTTGGGCTTAGAACAACAAATTGTTTATAGAAGGTAACCTTGGATGTGTATTTGGGTGTGATAGCAAAGAATCATCTTTCCAGGATGTTGGTCTTCTGGATTGTCACCGTGACAATTTCCTTTTTTTCTTTTGACCTGTTTTCAAGTTAACAGCTGTAGATTACTTATGAAATTAATTTCAAGTTCTCATTAGTCTGCATCTTTCTGGATAATTAAGCAATGCATACATTGATCATTTAAACTTGTGCCCTGTTTATTGCAGCATATTATTGTGCCTGTTCTCTGGAGGCCAACTCTTGTTCCACTTCACAAAAAGCAGCAAAAGTTACCCTTTCATTGGTTCTGCTTTTTGTACTTGTTACCTACTGGGTGGACACCAAAGTCGTGTCTGTGATTCTGGCAGTCTGATGGCAACTGCTGGTGTATAGTCCATGTCTGTCATGTGAGCGGTTGGGATCCTCTCTTAAATGGAGGTTGGAAAACAGAATTCCATGGCTTTAAGAAGCTCTTGGTTTGCATCCCTGCCTGAAGGGCTGTACTCTGTATTTGCTTTCTTAGTCAAGCTGCTGTGTCCTTAGGAAGGACAGTGGGTGAGGGAGGAGAAAAGTGACACAGATGAAGCCCTTCGTTAGGAGCAGGAGGGAGAAAATTGATGACTAGGTGTTGTTTAGCTGGACTGCAGTGGAGGAAGACTGACAAGGTAGCAGGCAGCACGGCACAGCTGAAGTACTAGTCAGAACAATAATGCTGCCCACGCACTGTACCACAGTTTCACAAGCTTCTGTCTGAAAGCCAGGAGGTGGCAAGGGAGGGAAAGATAGGCTGTCTGCTGCTGACAGCAGGAGGGTGGATGGGAATGATGCTGCTTACAGCCTTCTAACCTGCTGTTTCAGAGCCAAAGGGTGGGAAGGGATTGTACACACAGATACCATCAAAAATAGGAAGCACTGCATAAGCAAAGCTTTTTGCATGGTGAACTAGTACTTTCCCAAACTGGTGAGCGTGCCACTTTGGCTGGTGTGAAGGCCTGGGTGTCAAGAGCCATGAAGAGCCATGCAATCATCATTGTTTCAAGATACCTGTAGATGCAAAGGTCCTAGCATCTCATCTGTGTTTTACAGCCATCTCTCTTGGCTTTGCAATGGCCTCCTTGACTATCCCACTGTGCCAGAATCTCCCTGTGACAGTGGTTACTAGTTTCTGAAAAAGAGAGACATGCAGGGCACTCTCGTGCAGTGATCATCTGCAGATAAGAGCTTGGCTATGTTCTTGTGAAATGGATGGAGAATTGACTGGATCCTGTATGGGCCATTGACTGTCCTTTAGTACTCTCTAGGCCTGTTCATCTCTGTCTGGGCTGGAAATCATTTCAGATTGTTAGTCTGCCTGTTTTCTCTCCTCTGCATTGTGTGAAAGAAGCAGTTTTGTTCCAGCTAACGGAAGCTGATGGGTGTCTGCTGCTCTGGTCTCAGAACCACAGTAGATACGGGATTGTGTTCTGGTTCTGTTTGGCCTTGTACATCTTGTACTGGAGGAGGTAGAAAAGGTGGTGCTGTGCCTGCTCTTTGATAGCTAGCAGCTAATATTCTACACCAGAATTGAGCTAATTGAGAAAATAAGTAAGTTTTGCATGTTATGTAAGGAAAAAAAGCCTTGGGACAGTGAATATCTTGAAGTAAAAGCAAGACTGGTAAAATCTCTACGAGATTAAATTAGCCCAAAGAAATGGGTGCTTCTAGCTGCATAAGAACAAAGACATTCAGGAGCAAAGACCTTGAGGCACAGAAGGTCAGATGAGGATGACAGCTTCCTATGGGCCACTAGAGCTTGTGGGGAAACTCAGCGAATTAAGGTAAAGATGCGACACATACACACCCCTCAAACCAAAACGAAAGCCCCACGAACCCAAAAAAAGCCAAACCAAAATGAAAACAAATACTCCACATGGTGTATATTGAGCCCTCCTAAGGGACCAGTCAAGCCAGCTGGGAGACAGTTCTCAAAATAACTGAATGAAATCTACATCACACTTACCCTAATGATATTATTTAAATAAATTTGATGAACCAAGGGAATTTTTCTGGCATCTAAAAGAGTTGTGGGTATATTAGCTTGCTTGTTATCTCTTATCTTCCACTTCCTTATTATGTAGCACTGGTAACACGCATTCTTGGCATAGCTTTATGGCTTCTGAACAAATTCTTAATCCTCTGTGCAGATAATAGATTTGAAGCTGCAAATTTTATACTAGGGAATCGGGTAAAATTTGGGAAATCCTCCCTGCATCTGTGTACGACAGGGTTTTTCCCCCACTCTGAGATCTACAATTTGGCATGTTTTTTCCTCTCCAAATGGTATATAGGTAGGTTACTGTGCTTAGAAGTTATGTTCTTAAATGAGTTGGGAGAAATGAAGTGGAAAAAAGATGGCTAGTGGGAAGACTAGAGAAGAACAAACGAAAAACTTAGTTCTGATTAAAGTAGTAGATTGGCACAGAAAATAAATGGAAATGTCAACTTAAATTCAGCAGTTTCATAGTCACTAAGCTGAAAGCAATGAGAAAACAGCATAGCAAAAAAANTATAATGTGTGTGTAGAAGAATGGTTGCCCAGAGAGGCCGTGGAACCTCCATCTGTGGAGATACTAAACATCTGAGTGGGCACAGTCCTGGGCAGCCTGTTCCAGCTGACCCTGCTGGAGCAGAGGGTTGGGCTACAGCATCTCAAGATCTTGCTTCCAACCTCAGCGATTCTGTGATTTTTCTTTCCTTTAAGGTTTTAATAGTCAATAGGACCTCCAGTGCAAATATTCTACTAAATAATCCTTTGAAAGAACGCACAGCATATTGTAATTAATATCTTTTGTGTTTTGGGGTTATTTTGGTGTGGTTTTTTATTGGAGTTTTGTTTTGTTTTTATTAACAAACAGTGCCAGTAGAAAAAAACAAATGTCTTCTAATGTGTGCATTCTTTTGGTCTCCTTGTAAATACGTGAATGTTGTCTTATCTGTTGTGAGATGAGAGAGCAAACTGAGTAGGTACTGATTTCCCACTAAGTTTGTCTTTGTCATTGGTACTGCCAGTTCCCACAATCCTAGCATTCCCAGGGCATCAGTCAGTGTCTACAAGGAACAATTTTCAAATATTAAAGCATGTGAAAAGACGCACAGGCCAAAACTCAGAGCTCTCTAGGGACTGTGACCTCTTAAATGGAATATATTCTGACATTTTCACAGGCTACATGAAAGAATTCCAGCAGGGTCATTTCATTTGGTAAACTTCTAAACAAACATTCCATCATTTTAGTTTGATTTATAGGTTTGTATTCTTTTTTTTAATTATCTGCTTATTGTGAAGAGATTAACATGGGAGACATGACCTGTGACTGACACAATTTAAGGCATCTAGTATATGTGAAAAGATCCTGTTAGAGGGCTTGGCGTTTGAGTGATTACAGGAGATACGGAAAGTATGTTTTCCTTTAAAGAGATCTCTTGATCAAACTGTCTTATTCTGATCTTTTTTTCCTGAAATTCCTTGTGGATAACTAAATGCATAGTTAGAAAAGAATGTTAATTTTAAATTCCACCGTACAATTGTTTTAAATGGTTAGAACTAAATCCTAGCTGCATGTGTTCTGTTGACATGTCAGCTTCTGATGCAGCCGCCACAAGAAGTTAACGCAGCACAAACAGAACTGGTAATTCATGTGCAGTACTTACTGTATCAGCCTTTCACGGATCATAGGTGGCATGGTGAATGGTCTTTTAAAAATTCTATTCATATGCATATGTGCAGTTAAATATTTTACTGTATGTTATATACACACATTTTTAAAATATTTATTGATTTATTTAGATGTCTATATAGCCACGTCTGAACGGCAGGGAATTTTCATTTAAACGGTGAACACTGTCAACAGATGTCTTCCCTTCAAAGGAGTTTGTGGAGGTTTTAGTGGGAGAAGAAGAACATGCAGACTTATAAATTTGCTGTATCACTGTAAGAGTATGGGATTTGTCTGGGAAGGGGAACTGAGGTAGGTGGTGACCATAATTTGGATTGTTTAGGTCTTTGTTACCACAATGGATGAGAATATAGACAGAAGTGTCCAGTCCATCTGAGGTAATTCTTTAGTCACAGTGTAGTGCACAATGCCATTTCAAAAATTACTCCAATTTTTCAATTGACTTTTTTGTAAAACTTATAGAAAGATACACTTGATGTTGAAGAATATGAAGATTAGAGACTTGAATGTTTTAGGGGTTGTAACTTAAAGACAAGCATAAGACTTACTCTATGAGATTTACTGCTGCTTTTGTTTTTTGTCTGACATGCTCAAATAATTAATGTACTGGTATAGAAAAACAAGGTGGAATAGAAATCTCTTGTAAGTGGCAATTGGGAGTGGGGAGGAATAAACAAGAAAATGCAAGTTAACAGTTCGAGGTAATTTCTTATTGATTAAAGAAGAGAATAAATTATAAAAGGGATTATTTAAATGAATGTTTTAGTTTATGTAGTCAAATCAGTAATTTTCCTATGTGAAGAAATTACTGCACAAAGATGAACTGGATTATATTAACACAATAATAGGGCACCAAGAAATTCATCAAGGTGTGCATAAGGGCAAGATGAAATGTTTTAGTGATTAAGATTTTTTTTTTTCCCCCACTTTAAAATCTTGTGGTGGTGAAATGGATTAAATACCTGAAACTGTTCTAATTTTTTTTTTTTGTCTGTAGGGGTTTTGTTTGATGGGTTTGCAAAAAAATGAGCTCCCTATGATGTGAAGAGTTGGAATGAACCGCTAAAGTAATTGTTGCTTAGTTACTTCATGTTTAATGAGGTTGTAAAGTTGCTCAGAGTGATCTCACTGGCCAGATCACTGATACTTAAAAAGATAAGGGGGCTGTTGTGAGTGGCAGACAAGCAGGCTCTGTGGAGGGTACAATGTTGCTGCATCGTTTCCTCCTCTACATTGTGCTTTTAGGCACTTCCTCTTTTTAAGTGTTTTGGGGTTTGTTTTTTTTTCTGTAGGCCTAAGGTTGGCAGAACACTTCAAAGTCTGTGTTGCACGAGGATGGAAAGCAAAAACATTGATTACCTTATATTAAAAGCAAATAAACGTTTATGAAAAACTAGTGCAATACATTGCCAGTAAATGAAACGTTACTGGATTTTGGTTCATGGAACTGACAGGAATGTGTCATTCTGAGGCCTTTTTTCTTCATTTCACCCACTTGTATACAATATATACAACTCAAACTGAAATTAAAATGAGAAGTATTTCTATCCTCTGAAGATGGAAGCGAATTCCAACAAATTTAATTTTTATTGAAAAAAAAAAGCTGGTGTATATTCAACTGATGCTGTTTGTAATTGACCAATACAACATGCCCAGCTTAAGATTTTCTTTTAGGTGAAAGAAAAAGACACGTTTTGTTGTTTAATAGAAACAAGTGTTTCAGCCACTATTTTGTTTCTAACTCATTACAGGTTTCTGTGTGATCTTCAGTGTCATTTCACTATTTGTACTGTTAAAAATATCTTTTCGGAAACGGGTACGTGTTCTCATCAGGGAGGTTTATACATCCAATATTGGAAATAATAAGTAGTTCTCTTTCCTTTATTATGAACCTGCCTTTAAGTACGGTCCACAGCAAAAAGACAAGATGAAAATTTTAGCAGTTTTGAAACAGGTTTTTTCGCCTATTTTTTGATAATGCCATCAATTTCAAATGACAATACTAATCCCAGCTGCCTCTTGGAAACTGAACACAAAAAGCATTTCAAACTGTGTGGAGTTGAAAGACCCCAAGCTTTTCTTGTCTGTATTTTCTATTTCATGGGTTGTGTTCTACCTATTGTAAAACTGCTAAATAAAGAAAAGGCTTTCAGGAGTAATCAAAGAACAAACAAGTTGCTATTGTTTCATTAATACTTATTCTACAGGATTTTTTTGTTACAGAACCGAATGGGTAATTTGAATGGGAAAGTATTACGTTCCCACTGTTGAAGTCTTTCACCAGTTCTTTTAAGATATATGTGGAATTAGCATCCTTTAAAATTAACAATGAAAGTTACTGCCATACAAAGCAGTTTTTATCTGTCAAAACAATGACCTTCCAGACAGATACTATCCAAACATGGGAAATATGTTTCAAGTATCAACATGGTGTTTGTGGCTGATGACAGGGCTTCTGCTATTTTGCAAGATGTTAAAAAATCAGAGTTGAAAGTGCCTAAGTAAATCTGAGAAGCGAGTTATAGTGCTTTAGCAGTCCAAGGTAGGAACATACATGAGCTGTTTGAGGAGGGTTACAAATTTATTTTATTTAGTGGGGAAAAGGGAGCTCTTAAATGCTGGTGGACTGGCTTTCGGGGATCACAAGGAGGAACGTTGCCTTGATTTGCATGGGATCTGGTGACTGGAAGACACCTTTGAACAGCTGAGTATTGTTAATTAGCAGATTAACTTAGTACTTGAACATGTGAACCAGCTAACAGCAATTCTGTTCCTTCGAGTACAGTTCTTAGGAATGTAAGAAAGGCGCTCATAAAAACATGCCCTTTTCCCATTTTGTGGTGCTGCACCTACATCTACAGCCAGCAGTGGTGAGATGCCCCCAGGTGCCTGCAAAAATGTCTCTGAATTTTAGGCTTTTCTAGTAGATGTGTTGAGATGTGGTGATTATTTTTTCTTTGAAGCCTTATCGCTAAAAATAGGTGAACTACATTACGTTGTTGATCACCCAAGTAACCAGTATGTCCAAATTACGAGTTGAGCTTGGATTAATGTAATATTCAAGACTGCTGGAAAAACATGACATTGGTGGAATACGAGTCATTTTTCATGTTTGGGGGGATAAATATCATTCTTTGTGCAGGGATTTAAGAGAAACTATTCCCTGGGCAGAATGTCCAGGCATTTTCAATATTCACAATGTAACTGAATCTGAACAAAATCTGTTTTTCT
Source organism: Nycticryphes semicollaris (assembly GCA_013400055.1). Lineage (NCBI taxonomy): Eukaryota > Metazoa > Chordata > Aves > Charadriiformes > Rostratulidae > Nycticryphes > Nycticryphes semicollaris. Next base: position 1,442,418 of record VXBJ01005545.1, read on the forward strand.
TCTCCCAAAGGAACTTTTCTTCCTCTTCAGTTATGTCTGTCCACTCCCCAACTCCTCAATTTTGCATAGCATTTATTGGCAACTACAGTATTTGGTTACATCAAAAATACCCAGCATCATTTTGACCATCTCTCCTGGTCTGGACAAGAATTTAATCATTCTTACTTTCCATAAATTCTGTGATTCCTGCTTTTCTTCATAAGGTTATTTGCAAATGACTGTTGAGATTTTGGTCAGCCTTCTTAAAGTTGTTTTAATATATTAATCTGTGTGTTAGCTTGTATTGAACTGGGAGGTGAATTTGAACCAAAATACCAGGCTTAACTCCACGTGGCTGAAGCACAAGCATATTCATTTCTGTAAATTCTGCTGTGACCCTTGAACAAGGGGAGGAGAGGTAGCAGGAACTCCATGCCACCAAAGCTCATCTTTCTGAACAGGTGAAAACATTCACGAGGGCTTGAACTGCTCTTGCCCAACTGCTGTTACTGTGATCTCGCATTCACTTGAACACTGGACGCTCTTACTTATATAAATTACTGTAAACAGATAGTTCCCAGCCCAGGAATGGATAGATAGAATACCTTCAGAGCTATGACATTTGAAGAAAAATTACACGCTTCAGAAAACGTGAAGTGCACTGTACCCCTCCCATAAAACAATTTCTGCTGTTAAATATTGTTACACTGTTAGAATATAATTAATCCATCCAATCTGTTAACTTCTCAGTTGGCACAAGAAAAATGTGGAGTTATATCCCGGTGTATCCATAACGAGAGTCTATTTATTGACTGTCAAATTTTTCATGTAGGTTTCATAAGCCGTATGTGTTTGTATTTTGTTTGTCTGGATTTTATTTTTTTCTGAATGTGTGGAGTTCCTCAACAGTAATTCATCATCATCTGTGTTCTGGCTGCAGGCAGTAAGGCAGTTCATTTGATGTATCAAGGAGTTCTTTAACAGTATTTTTTTTTTTTCACCTTTTGTGTTCAGTAAAAATCACTGCAAAAGCAGATGTATTGGAATAGCCTATAATTTGTATTTAAGCAAAATCTGATTCAAACTGATAATTTTTATACAAGTGGTGTGTAAAGAATAACTCTTTTGGCTGAGAGAGCTGCCTCAAATAATTTGTGCTGCAAGAGTTTCTCGTCTTGCTTGTATTTTCAGCTCCTTAGATGTCAAGAAGTTGATACAGCCTAGTAAACTCACATCTCATTTGAATCTGCCATTCTGAGCAGATCCAGATTTCCCTTCTCCCAGCAGTAGGAAGCCAGACAGAGAGGTCCCAGCCCTGCTGGCTGTCATGCAGCCCCGCTCACAGTTCCCTTGCCAGTGCACTGTTAAGGTGAAGAGTTGCTGATGAAGGGATTGTCTTGTGGAAAGGTCCAGAGGCAAGACAATTGCTAGAGTTACTTGTTGACATGTAGCATCACTTAAAATTAGATATAGTTGATTTTCTCGAAGTGTATGAAATGCAAACTAGTCTGCTGTTCCCACGTAGCCAATGGTAAATAATTAGAGGGAATGTCTTTCCCCAAGCCCATCCAGGGTGACCCTGAAGTTGATGGCTCATGTAAGATAAATGGGATATGCTGGAAGAATGGCAGGTCAGAAGCTGTGGAAGGAAATACTCCTGAAACTGCTGGGAATAATGAACTGTGAATTGTAATGTAAAAAGGAAAATAATAAAATACTTGATGTTTAGATACTTAAACAAGAAACAGAATCTTTCTTATGCTGCAAGACATGGAAACAATCACTGGTTTTCCCACTTAACTCTGCTAGATAAATGTCTCTGAAACAAGACCTGGGGCTGGGGTGGGTGAGAACGTTCCTCAACATAACTTTTTCAAATGCCAACGTGCAGTTCTATTTACTGGTGAAACTTAATGAGTAATGAATGTGCCAGTGAGGCGAAGATAAGTATTTCTGCTGCCTGCAGCAGCGTTCAGGGTAGTGGGGGAAGGGAGAAGGGAGGGGAGAAGAGAGAGTCCTCAGCAGTAGTTTGTCTTAGGTATCAGCGAACGCTGCTCCTTCAGCAACTGCTGGATTTATTTTTAACTGCTTGACTCATTCTTTGTCAGATGATTGACCATCAAGCTGCATATTGAAACACGAATGTGCAGAGGAAGCGAGCGTAACTAAAGGAGAAGGGGGAGTGGTTGTCTGGGAGAAGAGGTGGGGTCTGGGAACTGAGCTTCACACGCTCGGTGCCCGCTGGCTGAGCGAGGTACCGGCTCCGGAGCAGAGCGAGCCCACCGCAGGTCAGCCGGGAGCGGGGGAGGAAGAGGAGGAGGAGGAGGATGGCTGCTCTCGGCGGCACGAAGGCGCAGATCCTCATTCATTAGGAGAAAGGAGCTGGAAGGAGTGCTCGGGACAGCAGCGTGCTGCTGGGCGACAAATTAGTATCTTTTTTTTCCTATGCTGGATGTTGCCGTTCTGAAGGATTCTCATCATGATCGATAGTTCCAAGAAGCAGCAACAGGGCTTTTCCGAGATTTTACCTGCAGGAGATGATAAGCCGCTGAAGGAGAAGGAATGCCTTGAGGCCAACAGCCAGAAAAGTCTCAAGGAAGGTCAGTCACTGGCTGGTTGGGGGACAGAAAATTCCACAGTACTAGGCATGTTCACTTCATTTGTGATGTAAAGCTGTACACCAGGAGGAATTTTTGTATTTAGGTATTGTTTTCCCCCTTAAAAAACATCCTAAAAGCTAAGTTTAGGATTTACATGAGACTATGAAAATAACGATGCTAATAGGTTCATAGAAATTGTATTATGAAGAAAAATGAGTGATTAAGTATTCTTTTCAGTAGCATTTAGTGCTGAATTAATGAAATAATCTAAAATGGTCCTGTAAATATTGTGCAAAATGCTACAAAATGTCACTATTGAAATAAATATAAGAAATGTCATTAAATATGACACTTAAACCCCCACAAACCTTTAGTTTTAGACATGCATTACTACCTCAATTTCAACAGTGCTTTTCTCGGCTCTCTTGTTCTAGAATTCCCTTCTCCCCTCGTACTTTAAATTAGATTTGACTGTTTTCCAGTTGTATCCATTTCAAATTACGTTGTCTCCTTAAATGACTGGTTTTAGACCATGCATTAAATTGATATAACGCACAAGCATTAGTCTGTAAAACAGCACTAGTCTGAGGATGTTTGGAGCATTATTTAAAGCTGAAAAATGGTACTACACCAGATTGATTTAAAGTAGAATCTGTTGGGCTGTGGCTATAATAGCACTGACACATGGAAGTCATCTTACTCCTAGCTGGAGGTACGCTTCTCCACGGGCTGTGTTAAGGAGGAGAGCTCTTGAGGTCAGCTGCCAGCCCTGCCCAGAACAGTTTGTGAACTGCTCTGTGTTAACATCCCAAGATCTCTGCAGCTCAAGAAACTCCCAACTTCTTAATTGATCAGAAACAAACTGTATTTGTAGTCGACAAAATTCCTTCCTTCCTTTTACAACACTCTGTCTTGGCTTTTAGGCCAGATCTCTCTGTGTTGTCTGGTGATTCAGAGATTTCTTCCTGGTTGTCGTGGCAAATGTGCTGGCTTTCCCTCTTCTACATTCTCAGAATTTAAATGCTGGGTTTGCTTTGAGGTTTCATTTGTTTTTACATTTGTATCTTAATAATGTTCAAAATAGCAAACGGCCCATATTCATTATTGAATTCGGTAACTGGCAGTTTACTTTTAAAAACCTAGTTCTAAGTTATGGCTGGAGAAAACACTGACTTTTATATAGTGTACCGATACCAAAGATTTCTTATTGATTGGAAAGATAGAGAATAATAAGTTGAGTGTTGGTGCATGTAGCTGTGGCTGAGAGCATAACAGTTCTGCTTCCTTTACAGCAGGAAAGTGCTAATTGAAAGATAGTGATTGAAGAGAAAAACCCAACAGCGGCTTCTTTTTCATGGTGTTTGCCTTGCACCTCCAAACAGGCCCAGGTATCTGAAGCTCTGTGGGGCAACAGGAAGAAAGAAGGGGAGGAAGTTGAGAGGGACAGAGGAGTAAGCATAGTGTGGTGGGAAGTACTGTAGGGGGAACCACCCCAAACCCTAACTAATCTTAAGCTACCAAGAAATAAAGGGAAGGGAGATGTGAAAAATGAGCACGATGGATAGTGTAGGTGGGCTAATAAGTAACTATGGTAATTGTTCTCTTCACTCTTCTTTGAATATGTCAGTTATGTAGAAAGTGGATGAAAGAATGTAAATTACAATAATGATGCTCTGTCAGAGTAGAAAAAAAACCTGCAATTATGGGACACTCTTCCAGTCTAAATTCATGAATATTTTAGTTTAAATTATTCAGTGCATAAAAGAAGATAGAGTTGTTTTCCAGAATCACCATCTTTGCTTCCTTTTCTCTGCTTTAGGGCCTATTCTCCATTTTCACTTTTCACCAGTGAATATGGATTATATGTTCTCTCTCCTAAGTTTGGCAGCCTAATAATTAAAATAATGAACTTATTTTTGAGAGATGACTACTGGATCTCCTCCTCCGGCCCTTCCTCTTTCTGAAGCTTAGAAAAACCAAGCATTTTCTTTTTTGTAGTATATATAGACTGAATTACTGAAAACATTATAAATCTGCTTGGCTTGCATCTAGAGAGACTAAAGCTTCACCTTTTCAGTTTGTAATGTTACAAAATATGTAGTTCAGGTATTCTGTAGATTTTTACAAATTCAGTTGCAGTTGTTAATTTCATCCTATTTAAATAGCACTATAAAGAACATTAAAACACTTCTTATTTTATGGAACAGTATATTCTAAATTATCTTGTGGCATTCTGTCTCTGTTCCCTCCAGTCTTTCTTTTTAATTCAAAAGATGATGTGACTGGTTTTGCCACATGAATCATCCACCCTTTTTTTTGTTAGGACACGAAACTACTTAGAATACCATCTGTGAATGGTTAAAACTGCAAAAAATAAAAATGTAATTCTTTTGGCAAGCCCAGATGAAGTATGTAGAGCTCAAGTAATTCTGAAGGTGCTAAAGCCTCTGCTTCATAATCCTTTTTGCACATGTTTGATAAATTTAAATACCCAGAGATAGTGCAGTGTGTTTATTTCAGCAATGGGTACCTTATGAGAAGTGCAGTTTCAGGTGCAGTTATTTTTTAAACTTAGTATTTCTTTATAAGGAAAGAGACTTTTGATGGAAACACAAATCCCAACAATGTCTTCAGGAAATTAATACTAAGGGCATTGGAAGGTTAGATTACAAGGATGAATGTTGCTTCTTTGCTTAGGCTAATGAATACTCTTAGAAGGTACATATAGCATCCTCTAGGACAGGAGAACGTACTCTTAATTACCCTACTTTCTTGTAAACAACTCATATGTTATTGTTGCATATTGTCTGTTCTGTGAAAACGGTTCTTAACTTTATCTACTTTATCAAAATTACCTTTTGTATGAGCAGGCAACAAAAATAGGTTTTGGTTCTGAGAACCACATACTGTTAACTGAACAGCTTTTTCAGAAATTCTTGTAGCATTGACTTCTAACATCAAATAAGTGGCTGAAGCATTTAGAAAATTCAAGCGAAAAGCTTTAACTGAAATCAGGACCTCATTGTGCATACAGTTAGTAAGAAAGAGGTAGTATCATCAAAAGTGCATATATTGGGAGTTAGGAATATATTTAGACTGCAGATTAGAAGGTTTTGAACTGAGGAGTGAAGTTAATTTAGAAAGTCTTGTACCCTAAATTATTTTAATATGGATAGATGAGCTCCTGGAACAATATATGACCCCACAGAGCTCTTGAAGACACAGTCTTAAATTGGTAAAACAAATCAATATGGTGCTACCTCAGGTGAGAATGAAAAGGAGGCTGGATCCCAGTTTGTTTTTCCCATATTTTTTATTTGTTAATCCAAGCTTCTAACCTACCAGTTGCCTACATTTACTATAAGGAAAAAAAACTAATGAGGAAGGAAATTTTCTTTCCACCTTGAAACATAATTTCTTTCCTGGATTTGTATTGCTTTTTAATTTTACTGTTTTGTGAGGAACTGGAGACTGGCAAGTGCTAGAAACAGGAAACAGGGTGGAATGAGTGAAGCCTAGGGATTTCTCAGGTGCTTGCTGGAAATGCCTTCATGAAGTCTGGTTAATAGTTTACCAGATTTAGTCAGGAAGGATTTCTTCTCTTCCTTCCTTGCAATCAAATCAATATTGCATGAGGATTGTTTATTTTACAATTTTCCTGCTATTGGTGGCACGTTGAGTATCGGTGATACTCTTGACCTCTACTGCTCTCCTGCGGTGGCGTGTTACACAAAGGTTCTGCTGTTGGTTTGCTGGTTTGGGGGTTTGTTTTTGTTGGTGGTGTTTTTCCAAAGTTTTACATTTTCTTACATGATGATTGGAGGTGGTTTTATTACCCCTGATCAGTGGCAATCTATGAGGTATGCTTCTTGAGACACAGATAATAAGAAAAATACTAGGGGGAAAAAAAGAGTAGTTTTCGTATTGTCCTAGTTAATAAGGGAATCACTGTAAATTCAGTGTACTGATCCTATGAGCTGTGTTGAGGTTCTTAACTTTATGTAGCTACCATAAACAATGTCTTTAATGACAGTGGGATAATTGCATGTCTTGCAAGTAAATCAGCACTTACTCCACAAAATTTTCTTCTTCAGTGTAGCACTTAAGTGAATAATAAATACATGGTAATGCCATTATAATAAACAGATGCTTAAATACTTTGATAAACCAAGGCCACACTGCATTAATTTGATTTTGTACGTAATCTGTAAACAATTAGAGGATACAGCAACTAACCAAGAGTTCTAAGGAAACTTGCTACGGCAAGTGTAAGATTTCTTAAAGGTTTTATAAAAGGTTAGGATTATGACTGCTGCTCATCCAGCTGTATCCTGGTTACTGCCAGCCTCTTTCCTGCTTTGGCATTAGGAATGCTGCAGCCCTGAAGTGGGTAGGCTCAGTGAACAGGTATTTACTGAAGGCTATTTCAATAGTATTAGTTTTCAGCCAGATCAGAGCACTGACCTGACGGGCTGCAGCTTTGCCAGTGTTCATGCAACACAAGCAGCTGGGGCTGGAGGGAGGAAGAGACCATTGTCTTTCTATCAGTAACCCTGTCTTAGATCATATTAAGTTATGAAACCACACTCTGAAACCACCGCCTGTTTTGTTGCTATGCTGGAGGTTTCTTCTTTCACAAAGTGTTTTTAATGCAAAGTCCTTCTAATGCAGCAACTTGGCTGTCAGTGTAAGCCATCTGACTCATCCACTGAGTGAGCTTCTGCAGAAACCTGATGTTGTTGTCTACATAGCCCAGCTGACACCAAGCCATTGCTTAATTCCCTATTTGTGATATGGCAAAAATCCGCCTTCCTCTGGGTTTTGAATTAATGTGTTGGAGTGAGTTAGAGGATCTGCTTGGGCGGTACACGTTTTGTTTGCTGGTTCTGCTGTGCCTAGGAAAAGCATGGAAAATGGAGGTAGTACCTTCTCGAGAGGGCTCGGCTGGAAATCATCTGTCATCATTCAATGTAATATGCTCCAAATTATCACTAAAGCAAGTCTGCAGTAGATGTAGAATTTGAACACAAGTTTTATGAGTCTCTTACGGAACACTTCTTGGCCAATAGTAGTATTTGAGGAAATGCAAATTACTTTTTAAAAGAATCAGAAGACCACACTAACCAGAGGAATACTTGCAGGCTTAGAAAATGTAATTATTGTTAATATACTTAAGGTATATAATCTTACAGGATACTTGAAATGTAACATTTAGTTTAGTCAGACTTTCCACCCAAGATGGTAGTGATTTTTCTGATTTTAAAGATTTAAACAGAATTGTGAAAAGTATAGATTTTGCTTTTTACATATACATGTGCATATATGTATTCACCCCAGCAGACACTCCAGTCATTTGTTTGGAGGCTTGTGTATGTTCTGGCTTGTTTCTAAGCAACATGTTCCATAGCAATAGGACACGATACAGATTGTCCTATATCCTAGTCATTTCAGCTTCTCAACTGATGATATTGTTATGGTTTACATTTTTGGTTTAAATGTTAAGTTTACATTTAGCTATCTTCCCATCTAGCATTTCATTTTCTGCTTTCAGTATGATGATGTTACTTCTGGAAACAGTTATATGTACTTTATTACTGGTGTACACACAAAAGCTTTGAATCACAGTGGTATAATTTAAAAGATTTGGAGGTCCTGCAGGGTTTCCCTCCAGAATTCTGAAGAGATTGTCTCAGTAGTCTCCACTCACACGCATTACATTTATCCAGAACATTAGTAAGCTGAAATGAAAGTATTGACTGAATAATTGCTTAAAATGAGTGTGCATCAGAGGCTGTTATATTTTCCTTAATTATTTTTGTATATATAGCTTTAGCAGAAAAATCACATATAAAATAATGAAAAAAAATATTTTAAGTATATAAAAACAAGTAAGGGACCTTTTGTTATGACAACAAGTAAAAATAAGCAAAATGCTGGCATGCATGAAAGTTTTGTGGACTGAACCCAGTAGAACACATTCACTCATGTTTCGATGATGTTTGATTTCTTTAATGATGGACTACTTTTATTTCAAAAGTGAGAGTATTTAAGTTACTGTATCACCATCCTCACGTTGATGAGAGGTGAGTAACATAATTTGAAATGCATTTTATTTTTAAAATGCTGTAGCACTTGTAATATGCTGGAAGCAATTCTAAATAAATAGCTAAATACTATCATGGCTGTTCACTCACCTTCTTTTCCTCTCTGACATGCCATACCAATGAAAGAACACTATGTCACCAAATTTCTGATTGTGGACACGTGGAATGAGTAATGCCAGGTGCAAACTAGTTACCATATTCTATAACCTTCCTGAGATGTGTACTTTGTGTATCACCTGCTCTTTCTTTTATGTATTGTCCAAAACATTTGGTTTATTAATTTTTTTGTTTTATTCAAAGAACAATATTAGTTGAAAATATTAACGGGTTTTGTCTCAATAAAACGTTTAATAAATAGAGTGCAACGCCTTATATAGAGTTGAGGGAGAAACCACAACTCAGGAGATAACAAAATATCTATCTCTAGAAAACTAACTGAGGTAAATTCTGCTGCTTAGAAATGCCATATAAACTTTTATGTTCAAGCAGGTGGTGTTTGGAGGCATGAGGGTAACAACCACAGGAGGCAAAGAGCTAAGTACTCGATACTTGATTTCTGTAGTTCTGTAACTGTTGCTCTGTGCAGTGAGGTTGATCCAGAATTCTAATATAAAGCTGATGACTTGTATCCTACCGTCTGATAAAATACTTTCTTCTACTTTACTGCCGCCCTGCTGTTCGTCTGCTTGTATTAATGCTACGGTCCTGGTGCCAAGTAACTAGTTATAAAGTACTTTGGATCAAGGAAACAATAGAATAGTTCATCTCCTGCAGCAGTGCTTCCTTGGAGCTAGGACGTCTGTTGTTAACATCTATTGCTGAGTTTTGACCTCAACATGTTAGAGACCTTCGCTGCATAAAAGCTGTTTTAAGCTGGCAGAAAGAAATGGAGGCTTTCTGTGTAACAGCTTTTAATTTAAAGGAAACGGCCGTGTTTCCAGCACCGTCTGTTTCCATGGCAGCCAGCCTTGCAGCCTGCACTGGAGTTTGTACTGCTCTTGGAAATTTCCAAGGGAGTATGCGGGAATGTTGGACATTATATTTTCTCCTTTTTACTTGCGGTTTCGAGGGCTTAAATAGCTAATATCATCTGGATTTTAACTTTGGAAGAAATAATGAGATTATTCCATACAGAACGTAAACCAATCTTGATGCATTGTTTTTCTTTTTGCTGTCATGTGAAAGAACCGTACGCTGTCTGATCGGCCCCTTCTCCCTGGTTTAGTGTCTATTTCATCTGTGTAATTGTTAAACATCAACAACTATTTGCTGTTTCATAGCATGTTCTATAAAAAGATTAAATTTGATTCTAAATTAAAAGGATATGTAATTAACTGTTAGATGTGGAATTATTAGTGCTGGAACTGTGCACAATATGAGTTCTGGGTTTTTTCAAGGCAAGAAGCAGTGGTGAAAGCTTGTCAATCACTGTAGATAGCATTGTTCCTGCAGGACAACTATCACTTTATTTTTGGCCTCTTTACATTCCAGGGCTTGTGATTATATAGTACTATTTTGATACCTCTTTTCCATAGGATACAAATTACAGATTTGTAACAGAACTTGCTCAACTTTGATAATAGCTGTTTGTTTTAAGCTACGAAATAACACATTTTATTTTCACTTCTGCCATTCACACTGCGGAAGACCTGACTGGAGTGCTCTGTGTTTCTCACCTTTCAGATGGTCTTAGGCAGAACGCAGTGTGTACTTGCTGAAGTGCCTGTTTGTGCCAGCTTTCTGGCATTCAAACCAGCAGAGTGCTCCAGCAAGAAGCTATTAGGATCTGCTTGTTTTTGTTAATCTTTATGCCCCTTTAGGGCACAGTGTATGTGAACCCGAACAGTACTCAGTGTTTGAAAACAGAGGCCATTAACTTTATAAAATTTACTGTTACAGAGAGTAAGTTTCAAAATAATAAAGTTTCAAAATAACCAATAAAATATTTGGTTAACAGATAACCTTTCCTTTTTGGTACCATTATCTCAATTCCCTTGCATATAGAAGCACTGATTCCCTGGTATGCTAACACTGGAAGAAACTATGAGAGTTGGGAGCACCAGCCTCTGGTACTCAGTTTTTAAAGGTCATAAAAAATCTATACCACCGGTGAAGTTAGAAGACTTCTATTGATTTTATGATGGTCAGATAACCAGATGTTTTTATTGTGAGGAGGGATTATGCTTTTTGGTTTTGTCTGTAAGTATTAAATAAGCTATCTAAGATTGAATGGTCATTTTATTGACTGAAGAAAACACATGGAAATGTTGGATTCTCTTCATCTGGTGTAAAAGTGTTAATCTTAAAATCATACACTGACTTGAAGATAAAGAATACCCCTCAGTCAGAACTGGAGTTTGACTCACCTCTCTGTGTATGGCTTTTACTCAGAAGCAGTTCAAGGCAATTTCTTACAGTTGCAGTGTTGTGACGTGGGTTTTGGGCCAGATAATGTGAAGGGTAAAATTTGTGCAGTCTTTTGCTCGGCAGTGTTAACATAGCCCTTCTCTTGCACATACGTTTCAAATATAAGGAACTGCATTACTGATATTAAGAGTGTGTTAACCTATCTAACCCTGTGTCGATTCTGGGCCTTTATTTTGGAGTTCATATTCTATCATTTTAGATGTTATGCAGGTAACTGCCTGATTTTAAAAGTGTAAAAGGGAGAGGTAAACTATCGAGCAATAAACTGAAAGGATTTACCCCGATAAGAACAATCTGCTAAACACAAGTGTTTGAGTAAGTACCACCCCATGGGGAACTTTGTTTTGTAGTCCCTCCTGTCTTTTGAATTCTCCCTTCCCCAGATTCCACACTGGGTTGTCTGTAATTGGTTCTTTGTGATAAAGAAAAAAGAAAAAAAATAAATAACAAAACCACAGCAAAATAAACACACACACAAAAACCCAAACCACACAAAACCCAAAAATCCCTGCCCCAAAACACTAGACAGTTACAGTATAATGACTTCAGCTGATACCTCTGTGATTTTCAGATTTTTTTCAGAAGCTGTGTTGTCCGACCTTATCCATCCTTATTAGATTTACCTCTTTATTTGTTACTAACTGTTCTAGAAATCTCTCACTATATGGGTTTCTATATATACGATAAGAAAAATCTATATTAGATTTAATTACACGAGATTCAAACCAACCTGAATTCTATTCTGTGGAGAGTTTCTCACTGAAATTAATCAGCAATTCTTTGTGAAAAAGGCAAAGCAGTGCTCTATTCCTCACACTGTTCATTCTTGTCTTTGAAGATAATTTGATCACATTTTCCTTGTTGAAAACTTGTGATTTAGTTTCCATGACTCCCATCTTCCGTATCTCTCTGGCTGTTCTTTGAGCTGATTTTTGTGGGTCCCCATTTCCCTGTGAGTTTTTCACAAACCTCATTCCTATTCCTTTCCTTTATACCCACCTCAGATTCATCTCTATCTATAAAGATAGAAATCTGTCTGTAACTTGTTTCTGCTCAGTCCTCCTAACTACAGTGACAACAGAAGGGTCATTAATGACTCAGTTATGACAATCTGCTCTGACATGCAGACCTGTAAGTCAAATATCCTCTCTGACTAGATGTAGCTGTGCAACTGTTTTCTACTTTCTGTTGCTGTGGGGGCTGAAAGCATTTTAGGTCCTTACGTCTTTTATTGAGATAGAAATATTAGCTTCTTCCTGATCTGTTTGCTTTGGAAAAGCAAAAGTTTTTTTCAGCTTTTTACCTTTTCAAATTAATATACTTAGGTTTTTTATTCACAATTACTTTCTATTTAGAAACTTTCTTTTCTTTAATAACGTGTTCAACTGCTCAATGTTTATTAAAAAAAAAAAAAGACACCAACGTTTTTCTTAATCTTCTTAATTTGGGAGTTTTTTTGCAAAATCAAATATCTGGGTTTCATCCAAGTTTTTCTGTTTAACCTCCTTGCTCTGGTCAAGTCAAAATCTTCATGATTATCTTCTTTTACCATCTTTTCAACTATGAATCATCTCTTCTTCAGTATTCCCCCTGCAGTGCTTCCCTATTAATCATGTTACAGGTTGTCCTTTCTTTACTATGCATTATATAAGTTCCCGATATTTAATTAGTAAGAGAGTAACTGCATCTTCTATATCTTTTTTATCTCTCGATTTTTCAGTCCTCCCATCGTTTTTGTGACTTGTCCAGATACACATGGGTCAACTTCAAAATCAACCCTTATTTGCTTTGTGATGCTCAGTGCCTGTTAACAGGTGCTGGGTAGGCAAGTAGACAATATGAAAGACAACAACTATTTGTTACGTATGTATTTGCCAAAAATGCCAAAGCTTCACACCTGAGCGCGTATGGTTTATGTGCAGGTCTCATTCACTGCTCTGCTCATTCTTCTGCTGTAGTCCACTGTGTATTCTCTTGTAAGGCTATATGTTGTTCAGGATATGGGTTAGTTTTTACTCTTTCTGCAGAGCTTAAGGCAAATATCCCATCATACCTGAAGTCACGGATCATAGATAGAATACATTCCTAAATTATGTATCAGGGCTTCCGATCATCTACATTTGGAATTAATGTTCATTAAAGAATTAATTGAAACCAACTGGAAAATAAGAGATAAGCTACCTACATTCTTAGCACTATTTTTTTTTTCAGAATAGATTTATTTTAGTCTTTCTTCTCCGTTTCCTGGGTGAGTACCACCTATTATGGCCACAGCCAAGCAGCATTGATTTTCAGGAACTCATAGAAATCTCATGAGCCACAAACATAACTAACACATCCGCTGAGGTGTATTTTGTACAGTGTTACTGTTGCCGTGATGTAGGGCTGTGTGTGAGTGTGGTGGCAAAGGGAGGCACAACCTTTCCCCCTTTCTGACATACATCACTCTGGGTAGCACAGACTGGGAACTGCAGGACTAAGTGAAGTCTGATAAGATGAAGAACAAGTCTCTGTTGTCTGTAGTAGGTTTCATAGAGTAGATAGTGTTTGTGCTTCCTACAAAATAATTTTCCAGTTTAGCCAACTATACAAAGTGGTGAATTAATGAATTTCAAATTGTTACCAACTCTACAAAACAGCAATCATTCTGTAGTGTGACAGTCAATCTGAAAGCTGTTTAGCTTTCCCACTTCTGCTTACTAACAACTGAAAGCGCCACACTAGCAATGCTTAGGTAGCCATAGCTGAACTAGCTACGCCTACAAAAGGGGTCTTATGATAAAGCTCAGTAAAAAAGTAATTCTGAGTAAAAAGCATATTAGACTAGAAATATCACATACCACAAATGCATTTTTTCTCAATAGATAACTTGCCTGTCATATGTTGGTAGATGACTCACATCAGTGATAACATTCCTGAACCTATTATACTATTACCAGCATTTGTCTGTTGATCCACTGTGTTCCAGGGGATGGAATTGAACAAAAATACTAATTCTGATTTACTTACTGTCTCTGATGATGTGTCTCAGTTCTCCCCTGCACATAACTGATGTTGGAGCAGGTCATTTTTCTTGAAGACCTTGATCCTGAAATAAAGAGACATATGCTTAATACTGACTTGTAACTAGGTAAAAGATTTGGTAGACACATTTGTAGTGTGTTTAGTGTTCTAAAAAGGCCAAATTTAACTATGGTGTAAATTTGGATCAGGTACATCTGTACACCATGGATGAGATTCCTGCCCAGGGCAGGACATGCTTTTCAACCCTTTCCGTAGCTTCCTAGCGAGGTAAAAAGGAAGTGTAGTATGAGAAAGAACAGAAGAAAGTAAAGTTTTAATCTAATCAAGACCAAAAATACTGCATCTGAGATATGGTAGTCTTACCATGGTGTTTGTAAATTGTCTCTCACATCATTTTGATGGGTAAAACACTTAAGATTTTTAAAGGGATTGCATGTTTAGTTTCAAGACTAAATATGAGCTTTCTTGATTTTTCCAGTTGTAAGCAAGAGAATCCAAAACAAAAGCACATCAGAGTTTTTTCACCACTCCAGTTTGTGAATTTCTCAGTGGTCTACGCAAGTGCAGTAGGAAATTCTTAGAAGTAGCCCCAGGACAGAGGGTTAACACCATAACATTATATTGTTATGCTTAAAATGCATTTCCGCTCAGTTGTCGATTTCTTGAAGTTTTCTGTAGGAACGGGCTACGTCCTGACCCAAATACATTATTCTTAGTTCACACTTACTTGTAGAAAGGTTGTGGATTTTCTCAAGTTGGATGTACTGTTGCATAAATGTGATTTTGCACACCCTTATCTGCTTTTTTGGGGGCAGATGAGACCAACTGGACTTAGAAACCCACGTGGTTTTCTGCAGAAAGATTTGAGCTTTCTCTACCTGTGCTCTGAACTCTCTGGGAGTCTGTAGCTATCTACACTATGCTGCCAAACCCAGCCTAGGAGGCACTTGGCAAGGAGCGGGTAACGGCACCATCTGAGTTGGTTCAAGGCAGGACAAGTTTGTGTTTATTAGTAAAAGACATTGTAAGAAGAGGTCACAGCTTACCTAGAGCCACGTAAAATTATGGAAGACCAAAAGTAAATCATGCAAACTGTTATAAAATAATCCTTCAGTTAACTTCTTAAAGTCATTTAATATTACTTGGAAAATCACAAGTCATTACTTAAAGCAGGTATATTCAAGTTTCCAGAGGAAACATTCCATACATTTTGAATGACTTTACATCAGTTTACATTTTAGTCTTAAGTTTGCTTTCTCCCATCTCTGTCATCTGTAATTCCCTGAAATGTTTGTATTTAAATTCCCAATGTTTGTGTGACACAAGAAAATAACGTCCTTGTTTTCAGGACTGGCTATTCCCGGTCTTAATGCTTTAGCCAGAGGAGTATCCTTCCTGCACTGTAGAACAGGAAATAAGCTGGTTCCTTTTAAATTCTGAAAACAATTAACTTTGTCCTTAACCTAATTTTTTAGAAATTACATTCATTTTGATGTTTAAGACAATGCATTAGTTTGTTTTGCTTCCTCCTGAAATACAATGGGAACAGCATGTCATAATCATACATCCATAATAGGCTATCGAGGCAGAATTTAAGAATGTAAATAGTAAATTTATTAATACTTTTTTTTTTCTTTACCATCTCATGTTCAAAAGAAGAAGTTTCACGTTAGGGTAACGGCTACAAGGGAAAGGGAACAAGACAAGAAATAACTGACTTCTTTTACTGGGAGCATTTACAAAAAAAGCCCTAATCTTTGAAAGCGTGAGGCCTTTATGTCTGTGCCCTCCCCTAGGTTTTTGTGCAGTTCCTGGTACAGTAATTAATGTGGGTCACGATGGTGATTGTTACAGTAACAGTGCAGCGAGAACCTTTATATGTTTTATGAAGTGTAATAAAACATAAGAAGTTACTTCTGAAACTGTGAACAGTCTTCCGTATTGGACAGTATTGGAATTACTTGGTCCTTGAAATAGTTATGATAACGTATGTCTCAATGAGGAAAACAGCATTTTCAGATGTTCTGAGAGAGGCTAACATCTGTTCCTGACACTTTTTGGTGTTTTTAGTAAGGCAGGTAAAATCTTCAGTTGCCCTCAGTTTCCTGTTTCAGCAAGATTTATTTAAATATGCAATAAGCTTTTATCTTTTTAAAAACAAAATCCTTAAATACAATCAACCAAACAAATACAGTGCTTCCTTTAAAATGTTCTGCCAACGTAATTTCTCTGTCAGCGTAGTGTAAGATCGATTTAAGACATGTCAGAAGGCTATATAATTATTACGTGTTCCAGTTTATGGTATAAACTTTTTATACCTCGCTGTTTTCTTCAGTCTTATCCAAGAGTAGTGTTATAAGGGGAAAAACATATTTCTAGTTTTAGATGTATCCTTAGTACCTGTTACGAGGCCTGGCTGATGTGAAAAGTTGAATGCACGTGTGAAATACAGTCCCTTTATCAGATGTGACCACAAAGCAGCAAACTCCAATGTAAGTAGGGATTGGAAGGAATTGTTCCAAACTATGTTACCAGCAGTTGATCCTTAATGATAGGTGTTTCAGAGGTAACTGCCAGGTCTGAATACATATAGAAAAATATTTCTAAAGTTGAAATACTTGTTATATTTTTGATGGATTTTTGTACTTTCAGATGGATAGTACACTTACATATGAATGAATGATTGTTTTCTTTTGTCAGTACTTCAGCTGAGGCTACAACAAAGACGGACACGAGAACAGCTGGTGGACCAGGGCATCATGCCACGTAAGACTTGTTATTTCTAGTAATTTGCATTACTATAGCTGAGTATTTAAAATAAGCATTTATGTGAGAATCATTAAAAATATCACTTGAAAAGACTTGTGAGATCCTTTTCATAATCTAAATGAGCATGAAGTAAATTCATCACGCTTACCTAACATTTCAGTTAAAATAGACATTGTAGTGAAAGCCCAAGGATTTCCAGACAGAGTCTGATTCTCGTTTTATTTTCTGTCTTTAAATTATGACTAATCTTACTGGAATAAATTGACTTATATGAATGAGTGGACATCAATAACAAAGCTAGCAGTCTTTAAAGAGCACAGGATGGCAAGGGCTGCCAAACAAAGAGAAAGAACATGGAGAAGCTGTGGATTATGCACCAGCAGACATGTCTCGTGTGTCATGTTTTGCACGGTGGTAGCTGTGATGATACACAGGGCATGAGGCTGGGCATCGTACACTGGATTTTATGACGTAATGCAGAAGTCTGGGTTCTGTGTCTAGGCCTTTCTGAGTCTGAATACGTTTCCAAGAATATGGGAAATGGCTTTGGGTTTTTTTAGGAAACTCTTGGTTTTAGAACATTTTTTTTCAGTTGCCATAAGTTCCTGACCAACTTGCCATATCTGGAAAACTGTCCAAATTGGCGTAATAGTGTCGTATTCTCTTCTGGAATAAAGATTATAGAGCGGGGAAAATTTAATTAATGCCTTTAGATGCTATCGTTGGTAGAGTTAAGGTGTTGCTGATCAGCTTAGTGTGAAGTGTCTCATTAAGGCAGCAACATCACCAACTTCATAAATACATTTGGAGATGTATTAATGATTTCAGTATTCTGTTAAATTGAGCTTCTGATTCTTTGGCCTGGCTACCTGCCATCCTTGACAGCCATGTAAGAAGTTACGAGTCTTCATTTTGATCTCTAACTCTGTTCTACCAATGGAATTTAATTGCAGATCATAGTGCTTTGACAAGCAAATAATGTTTGTAAATTTGGATATTTGTTACATTTGTATGTCTCAACTCACAGCACTTGTATTTTGAAAGTAAGTAAATTGGCATGCTTTATGCAATTGCACTTTATTGCCAGAGTCCATTTTCTCCTCTATTGATTTCAGTCTGTTAGAGATGATGGTTGTTTCAGCAGCAGCACTTATAATACATAAAATCAATTTAGGAATCACAGGAGTGACTATGCCAGTTGTTTTGTATGACCTCTTCTGAGTTGTTTTGGAGATCAGCCTAGCCTCAGAAGGAGGAGTGTATAGAAAGCATAGAGAATCTCTCAGTGGACAGTGTGGGATGAGACTGAGCCCAAAATAATCAAAGTTGTCAAAAGATTCAACTGGGAAAAGTTTGGGTTTTTTTACACTGAAGCCCCAGCCATTAAAAACAGATTAAAATTACGTCAAGTTCTGATGAACAGCCCAGCGTGCACTGGTGATTTCCAGCTTGAAAGTACAGTATCTTAGTCTCCTCTCCAAGGTTTCTGAGTATGCAGCAGACTTCAGATTGCTTTGCTAAAGCATCTTCACCTTCCCGGCTCTGTACTGTTGATTATCTTCAGGAACAAAATTATCTGCTTCTTTCTGAGTGGAACCTGGGAAAAAGCTTCTAAACTGTCAAAAAGTGTTAAAAAATTTGTTTTGCAGTATCTTGTCTCTGCCAAAAGTGTGGCAAGTAAAATGGATTGTGCCTGCTGCCATTTCACTTCCTTTCAAAAATCCAGTTGAGATTAAGCACTCTACAATTCATATTATTTCTAGATGAACAGTGGTTTTTACTTTTTTTGGCTATTAAGCAGCTAACCATCATTCTGTTTTCTAGTCTATACGTTTAGAGCTTATACATTATTTTTTAAAATCAGCAAAATAGTTCTTAAGGGACACTCCAGTTCTAGTAACAGCCAGTATGAAGTGGGGACAGCTAGTAAATCCAGTGAGATAAATGAAACAGTATTTTGGCATTTCGAACTTTACCTTATAACATTTCTACTGTGGAACAGTTTTGGTAGATAGACCCTGGTGCACACAGTGAAAAAGTTCAGTGTTACGTGGTAATATCTGTTAAAATCAAATATTCCAAGTATTCTGTACAGGAGTGTTGCTCTTTTCTGTTGAATCTGAGTGACTATAGCTAGCATGAGTCAAACACAAGCCTGGTCAGTTGCAAAGACAGCTCTGAGATGGTGTTAAACACAGGCACTGATGAGGATATTTCTTCTGGAAATCATTTCCTGTAAATTTAACTCTTACTCTCCCTTCACAGCTTTGAAAAGTCCAGCTGCATTCCATGAGCAGATAAAGAGCCTGGAGCGAGCCAGGGTAAACCACTTTGTGACTTGTTACTAACATCTGAAAATGGATAGTCAGTTGGATGGGATACTAAATTCTCTGAGTGCACGCAGAGTCCATTAAAATAAAATATTGGTATCCAATCCAAGAGAAACTTTCTTAATCCTTCACAAATCAAGGTGGGGGGATACACTTACAGTCATAAAGTAATACACAGCTACCTCCAGTTAAGGACAGAATCCTTGGGTAAATTATGCTAATGCAGTATTTCTGTAGCAAATCTATACTATGATGATTTTGTGTGGTAGTATGGGATCAAATCCAGAAATGTACCCAAATTGTTTGGGGAAGACAAATTCATTAGCACTGCTTAACTGATAGAATAAAACAAAGCAAACCCCTCTACTGTGAGGTCCACCTGCCCGAATGCAAGTGCAAATACTCATTGACTGGACATCAGTGATTTATCAAACTACTATGATTTTTTCTAGTAAACAGTAGTTAATGCTATTTCCTCATTTCTTTAAAGACTGAGAATTTTTTGAAGCACAAGATTCGCAGCAGGCCAGACCGGTCTGAGCTGGTCAGAATGCACATCCTCGAAGGTATGTACCCAGCTGAATGTACCTTTTAAGCTGCTACTTCTGTTACGCACTCAGTTTTCTAACTCAATTAGAAATCATTCATATCAAACCCCAAAGGTTTATATGCTCTTTTTTTCTGCTATTACAGTATTGTAAATCTTAATAATAATAGATATATCTATGGCAGTGAAAGTATTCCTAACTGTTTGCAATTGTGTGCCATTGCATATTCCTTTTATTCTATAATCGTAAATACAGCACGGTGTATGTACATATAGTATATATATTGCTTCAGTTTTTACCTATTATTACCCTACATTGTTTACCCTGAAATAACCTGATGGTTTTGTTCTTCCCCACCAGCATCCCAAAGAACCTTTAATAAACTTGACTTCTACCCTGCCTTATTTTCCATGTTGCTGAGGTCATTTGAAACAAGTCTCTTTGTGAATGGGGCTGTACTATGTTTCACTGTCATTTTACCAAATAGAGAAATTACCAAATTACCATAATCCAAGTCAATTCAATAGCCATTAGTTTTCAAAACACGCATTTGGATACTAAATTCAGATATGAGTCTCTGTATTGATAGATCACATCCGCGTTGATGGACTATCTCCATATTTTCATTAAAATACAATTTTGAAGAATCAAAGTTGTGCTGGAAGCTATTTTGACAGATAAACTTGTTTAAATGTTTGCTAAGAAAAAAATCCAAAAATCAATGGATTAATTAAACCTTTACCATAGCTCACACTAGTAAACCATTAAAGCAGCAAATGCTGTCTCCAGATTATAATTAGTGTTTGTTATTTTATATATACCCTGCTTTACTGTTGGACATTATGCAAGTGTTTAACCAAAGTATTACTGCTGTTAAAAAAGAGGTGGGTTCTTTTAATTGAAAAACCGAGATCGTGGGGATGAACATCTACTATTTTGATTATTAAATTGGCAATTTTCAGGATAATATGTGCCTGTTTTTCCAAAAGTGGAGTGGTTGTTGCAAAGACAAGAGAATGTTATTTGTCATGAAATTGGGAAAAGATGGAGCAGAATATTTAAAGCAATATATCTTTTCAGAGACCTTTGCAGAGCCTTCGCTACAAGCCACTCAGATGAAACTGAAAAGAGCTCGACTGGCAGATGATCTGAATGAGAAGATCGCTCAGAGGCCTGGCCCTATGGAACTGGTAGAAAAAAATATTCTTCCTGTAGACTCCAGTGTTAAAGAAGCTATTATAGGCAAGTAGAAGTCCCACAGCTTCTGTTATCTATATGGCATTGTGGAAAATAATAATTTAACTCTTGAGGATTCACTAGAAGAAAGCATGCTCAAAGATTATTACTGCTCCTTCAGCTGCTGAGTCCTGAACTTTGTCATCATTTAATTGAAGTTATCCAATTTTACTTGAAACTAAGTTAGAGTTTTATAGTTGCAGAATAATACTGTCTTTGAAATTACTTGTTTCTTAGGAAAAATATTAAAAAATAATGAAACGTATGTGGCCATTAGTCTGTCCTAGGTGTCTGTGTGCACTCTGCACATGTTGAACATAGCTCTAAATCTCTTATTGAAACAATCTCTGCTATGCAGCTAGTTTTATCAGTTCTTTGAATATGTTTTAATATGGCTGTCATATTAAAAGCACGATGAATACTTACATAGCATATGTTTAGACTGTGCTGAAAACGGATGATTTCCAGGCGATTAGCTAATTCTGCCACCAATGTCTAAGTTTAATTTGCTTAGCTAGAAAAAATATTGTTTTGCTTGTTTCTTTATAAACATTCTAGCAGTTGGACAAGAGAATTATCCCCAAGCTTTGGATGATTATTCATTTGATGAAGACAGCAGTGATGCTTTATCACCAGACCAGCCAGCCAGCCAAGAATCCCAGGGTTCAGCAGCTTCCCCTGGTGAGCCAAAACCAAGTGACTCACCATCACCAATAACACCAAATGCTGCTACATCAACACAGGTACAGTTTTTAACTGTTAAAACAAAATCTTCACAGTATGATTTTGGTCTGGCGCTACAGAAATGGGGTGAATACATTTGCTGTTGCAAAAGAGTGTGTGGGACTCTTTTCTGTTTGTGAGTGTATAGACTAGAATCCTGGCTTAGCTGCTGGCAATGATGAAATTCCCATAGACTGTAATAAAGCTGTAAATTCACTGAAATGCATTATGGTCCATGGAAGATCTGCAGCTTTCCCAGAAGTTGTTTAAAAGGTCATACCCATGGCTTACTCCAGCTGTTATTGATTACTTGGTGTCTCTCTTCATTCTGAGCAAGGTCTTGAACTCATTTAGAATTAAACTTAGCTGAAACAACAACAGTTGACGTCAGCTCCATTACCTCCAGAAAAGTCCATAAAAATAAGGTTTCCCATATAATCTAAATGTTCTATCCTATAGTTTTAAAATACTGCTTAAAGAATTTACTATTTAAGAAATTAAAAGGATCTTTATGTTGATTTTTCTGTGAGGTTTTTAGTATTTTGTCATGTTGCTTACAAAGAAAGGAAAGCAAGTCTGCCAGATAAAATGTCTTTATAGTAGAGCATTTAAATGTGTGAGGATTTAAAGGACGGTGGATTTGCATGAAAACACTTGACTCTTTTCACAAGAGTTGCAAAAATGAATTTTGAAAGAGAATGCTTCTTACAATTAATTTTGTGATCTAACATGCCTACCCTATCTTTAAAACATGTAATAAAAGTGCTGTTGTAAAATAATTTGCCCAAACACTAATGAAACAAACATCATATGCTACAAATGTATTTCTTTTATCTTCTATTTGCTACCGAACACACAGGGTTATATGCATATTCATCATACAGTTGTCTGGATGCTTTCTAAAATATCTTGTACAGTGCTTGCTTCACAGGTCTTTATTGTCACCTTTGAGTTAATCAGTAAGTTTATTCATTAATGAGATATATGTGTTTATTTAAAGAGTACTTTGTTTAGCTTAAATAGTTTATCTATTATATTTTCTGTCATACCTCAGCTGGTAATTTTAAACTCACTAACCTAAGCCCAGTTAAGAGGAGAACACTTTGCTTTTAGCTGGATTTCTGCAACTGTCGTGGATCTTTTTCTCTGAACAGAGAAAGAGACTCAAGTGAAGGCTCCAGTGGAGGGAAAGGCAAGCAAAGTTGTGGTAGATTGTCTGATGGCAACTAGCTTGAACAGTCAGCAAACTCCAAACTAGCCAGATTTAACAGTACTCATCTCCGCTCCTCTGCTCATTAACAGCTTGTTCATTAGAGGCTGGCAGAGCTAAGTAGATGACAAACTGTGCTTGTATTCTGAGTTCTACTTGCCTAGAGGAACCATTATCTATGTGTTGAAGACTAACAAAAATTTTGCCTTGTGCCAATGCTGAATGAGTTGTTGAACCAAGTTTACGCGCGACTGCTGAGCAGCTGTGTGCACTAGAAAAAAGTCCTGAACTGCTGTTTCTCCCAGTAAGCCCATTCATAGGTGGAAGCAGCTGTATTATCATAGAAAAATCATTTATGCTTTAGATTGACACATTTTACCATACTATTAATGTTTACACTTCAATAAATTATTTAGTTGAAAGACTTGGGTTTACACCACAGTATTACATATATGAAGTGACATACAAATGACATCAGTTTAATAATACTGCAGCCAGCTTTGTGTACTTGGTGTCAAGGTACCACGTGTCTATAAGCAAACACACAAAGTTCGGTAATGTTGTCATTTTTTTTTATAATTAGCTGAAATGTTTTTGTATTAATTTGAGCAGTATTCCTTAAGTAGAAAATGTGAGTTTGATGGAAATTCAAAAGTTTTAGGACTTTAAATGCAAGTCAGTACCTGATAAAACCAAGTTGGTTTAGTCTGTATAACACAAACATTAACATACTTCATTTTGAGAGAATTTAAGAGTGTATCAACACTTGACCAATATGTGAATAGTACTACTATAAATGCGTAGTATTCATCAGGTTAATGTTTATCAACTCTAACTATAATGGATTTCTTTTCATGAGGACTTCCTAACAACTGTTCCTTCATCACTTTCTCCACTACACAAAGGAGAACAAGATGCATAATTATGCGGTTCTAATTATTTTCATGCTTTTTTTAATATTAAGCATTCTTTTGTAAAACATATTTATGTATATATTTAAAATCTCCGAGTATTTATAGGAAAGCCAGGGCTCTACACAAGGAGCTGTGCTGCAATTTATAAATTAAGACATGAACAAAAGATAAGACAGAACTGAATATTGAGTTGTTACTGTATAAAGTAAAATTAAACAGTTACATGTGAGATAAATATTGTTCGTGGTCCAAATATGTTATTGTCTTAATGACCACGGGTACCTGACAACAGAATAGCTCAGGATCTGGAATTGCTATCCATGGGGTTTTTATTACTATAGTAGATAGAAAAAGTATTGCAAAATTCATATTCCAAAACAATGCTGGACACAAACTACGGCACAACCGTTTGATTTCATTGTTCCCTAACATAGGGTTAAAATGTGGATTGGGTTTCATGTTGCGAGAGTGTAATTTGTGTTGAATAAATTGAAAACACACCACATGAAATTAGATTCCTAAGTAAAGGGTTAGGTTCCTAATGGAGAGTTAAATAAAAATACTCAAAGCAATACATGCCAAAACCTTTTCAAGTAGGAAGCATAGATAGATATGTGATTGCAGCAACAAAAGACCAGAGCGCTTGAACTTGATTGAAAAAGCTCTTCAGAAAGAACTTCAGTCCTTTGCTTATGGATTTCATAATACATTACAGCCGCCTCTGTGCACAGCTCTAAAATGCAAAGCTGCTCTTCTGCAGAATAAAACAGATGCTTACCTTGTTGTCCTATTGAAATAAAGAATAACAGCACAGCACGTCTCTACAGGAGATGTGCCTGGGAAATTGCTCCTTTATTCTTTTAATTTCCTCTGACAAATTTTACGTTTTATTACAACAAAAAATACCAAGAATGTTTTGAAAACAGTGGAGGAGTGCAGCCAGTGTTCTCTTCAAGGCTTCCTCCTCCAGACATTTCCAGACCTCAGAGGATGTAACGTAACTTTGAGAAACCTTCAGCTCTCCTTGATTGATGACCTAAAACTTGCTTTTGCCTGATGTATTTGCATCTGGTAAGGATTAGGCATTTTAACCGCACCGCTCTAAACAGATCAAACTGTGGTGTGCACAACTCTGAAGACATTAAACAGTTATCATCAAAATGGCTGAAGTATTTTGTTTGATGAGACAAAAGATAATGTCTATTTTCATAATAAATTCACTGTGGATTGCTGACCTGTGAGATGCTTGTTGGCATTTAGAAGAAAAGGTCCAGAAATCATACTATCTGTAACTGGAGACAGAAGATCTGTTCCAAGAAAATAATCTTTATATTACTTTATGAAGTAATCAAGTTAAGAAGTTGAGTCCTGTTAATTTAGGATTTTTAATTTAAAAATATATCAAATAAATTATATAAGAATCAGGGAAAATTGTAGAATTCTCCTATGCTTAATGGTAATACTATATGTGGCACTTTCAAAGAAAAACTAAGTGCTTTTTAAAGTGTTCCTGCTATAACTAGAACAAGCCTTTTATACTTACTAGCAAGAGGACTGCAATATGTTGGAACAGAGTTAGAAAGGGTAAGTCCCTCTACAGTCCCCTGCCAATTCTTATGCAAGTCCAGCAAAGAACAGATACTGCATAGATATCGAATGCTTTCCAGAGCAAACACTTTGGAAGTTGTATATAAAAATAGAGGCATTTATATCTTTATCCTGACACCATAAACTGACACAACCCCAAGACAGGCATGTGTGCAATGTTTCAGTGACTAGGCATGGTGTACTGAATCTTGCGATATAGTAAAGTAGCATCAGCTTGTCCCCTGGATGGCTGCACTACGGGAAGATCAAAAACATGGTACAGTTTAGGAAAAGGAAAGGAAAATGCTTCTAATTTAATTGTAAGCGAATCAGAGAGCTTAGTCCGTGCAGACTGGCTGTTTGATAATTGCCATCCCAGAAACAGAAACAGGACCTAAAGTTTTTAGCAAAGTGATTTAAGTCCTTTATGGTACAGTGTCATGGAAGAATAGTAACAAAAGCTGGAAGGCATAGCTAACGCAGTTGGACTGTTGTTATGTAGAAAGAACTGGTCGATTTTGCTTTTAAGAGAGGAATGGGATCCTAATTTAACAAAATACTTCTTAAAAAAATATTAATACACACCACCTCTCCTTCCCATGAAAAAGAAATATGGACACCTGGAGACTCTGACTCGGGAAAACTGAGGAGAAATACAGTTGGGGTGCAGGGACTGTGAGCTACTGTGTACTTCCTCTATAAAATTCTAAGTATGTCAGAAGAGATGATTCCAGTAGAAGTGTTAATGCCACTGTGAGGATCCAGTGACACCTCATACAGAATATCCTATACGTTTCCAGTTACTTATATCCAAAAAAAGACTAAGGAAAACTGTAACACAAACAGGAAAGGATGGTCAGAGAATGAAAAATCCATTCTATGAGAAAGGAATACAAATTCATTTGTGCAGCTAGAAAAACAAGGGCTGAGGTCTGTTTATGTACAGGGTCTATATCCCATCAGAGGGATATTGACTACAGAAGGAAATAGGTTTTAAATCAGAAAAGAGTTTCAGTGCAGAAGAAATCGATTTGACAAAGTTAAGCTCAGAGAAGTTTGGTTATTATGTAGGAAAACTGTGGGGAATTTTCTGGTAGGTGTAGCGGTGCCAGGAAAAGAATAATAATAAAAATGTCCTAAGCCTATATGGAATTTTGCAAGTTTATAACAGAAATTAACACACATGATGTAACAGCAAGGGAACAAACTCGGTAAAGTTCAGAGCACTGGACTGTACCTACACAGTCACATAACTGTGCTGGCAGTCAAATACAGATGAAATACACCTCGTGGCACAGTCAGAGGTATGGTTGCCATGAAAAACAACAGGAAGCATCTTCAGAATACATCTGCTCTGCTGCTGCATGATCATTCTCAAACAAGAAGCTAATTTTCCTATGTTGATGTTTGACCTTTGTGAAAGAGGCTTTTCTGACAGTACCAGTTTAGGTGGCAAGATTCTCCCTGTATAGACAAGATTCTGACAGAAAATAAAGGCGGCCTCAGTTGTGCAGTACTAGAGCAGTATAACTTCAGTAGGCTGCTTCAGCATATGTGTACTGAGTCTGGGCTCAAAGTTTAATGTTGCTTCAAGCAGAGTAATAACAAATGGTGGTGTCTCTGCTAACAATTGCTAACAATGCATTCCATTCTTCCTTTAATGATTTTAACCCTTATCTCTCCTCTTATTTATTACTAATAAAATTTTGTTTGAACTATTTTTCTGTACTGTCATATAAAAGTACAGAAATCAGTTATATTCTGAAAAACTGTAATTCTCTGGTTCTAGATTCTTTCATATATAAAACTTGGTCGTGCTCACAAGAAAATAAGTGTATTTGACATAACCTTTTCCTGTAATTCTGACTGACTACCTTAAAGAGAATATTTATTTTCTGTCCTTATGCCAGGAGCAAAAGTACTCTGATGACAGCTGTCAGGTTAGAAACATTTTTGCCATTTTAAAGTTAAGGTTAGTTAATCTGATTCTGGGCTACCAACCAGAGACAAATACATATTAGTAGCAGTTTCAGTAAAATTTTCCTGACCTGAATGGGTGAGGTTACTTCTGAAGATCCTTCCAGCTCTTTTTTTTTTATGGTTTTTGTAAGAAAGACAGAAAATGTTTTCATGATATTTTTTTGTTTGCATGTATGTTAGGAGTTCTGCAAATGAAAACAACAGTGTAAAGGTTATAAAAACAAAGCCCTTCCTGAGGGCTTTTGTTGTATGTTGTTATAAATCCCTTTTGGTTATAATTCTTTTTACCTGCTGAAAAAAACAACCATAACAATTAAGAAAAATCTTAATGTTGGAAAAATATTTACTATGATATAGTACAAATATAGATATTACAGTCAATTACTGTTTTGCTTTGGTGCAACTAGAAGTAAATCCTGTATTAGTAAAACCAGATTTTTGATACATTTACATGCAGTAGTTAAAATGCAAACTAAGAAGTCAAGGTAAGAAACCAGTTTATCTTACCTGCTATATTTGAAGTGTGCCAAAATGTATATGGATGAGCCCTGTTTTCACCATTTCTCCTAAAATATTTTGTGAATTTGACATCGTATTGAATTGTCTTAATTTTTTCACATTTTTTCAATTATTCAGAGGTGGATGTTTTTAATGTTTCTCTTTTTCCTTATATTTTTTTAATACTAGTATCCACCTTTAACCTCTCCAGTTCCTGAATTTCTCAAAACTCCCCCTACAACTGAGCAGCACGTTACACGTTCTACTGCTACAACCACCCTGACCACAAATACAGTATCTGCAGCAAAGCCTGGGCCAACGTTAGTAAAGGTAGGTATCTGTAATAATGGCATCTGAGGACTACGTTCTTAATCTATGTCCTTTTCCAATGCTATATTTAATAAAAAGTAGCATCGTAGTGCCTGTAACTAAAAGCAGTTTCTATTAGTGTTCATGAGAACTTACTGGGCTGTTTACTAAAAGATTTTGTATGCTAAGATCAACCACTAGCACCTGTAGGAACTGGCTTATTATTTCAAGAGGTTCTTGCAGACAGTTGATTAAATTTTTCAGGCAGAATTATGCGTTGCATTGCTATGGAAGTTTTTAAGAAATAAGGACAATAGATTTTTTCTTCCTGTTTAGTTTCTACTTTCTATTGGTGAAATTAATATTTTCTCACCTAGTTTTGTATGAAGAACAATTTAATAGGAACACAGGCAACCGCATTCGTAGTCTGCCTGTAACCCAACTGATGAACAGTGTTACTCCTTTTCTGCAACTATTTTCTTAGTTCATTTATTGTATAAGCAGGACACACTGTGTGAGTGACGTTCCTGTATCCTTGGGATATCAGAACAACATACTCAGTTCTCTTTTCTGCACTGACCTAGCCAGCAGCATGGAAAAACTTCTTCAAATACAATTAAAGACGGCATTATGTTAGAAGATGTCTATAACATTTCATTTCAGCAACTTTGCCAAAGATCTTCAGTTGTGTAATGATTATATGTACAAAGGCTTCTACCTAACTACATTAAATTAATTTTTGGTTAAATTTACAAGGGTGACCTCTAATAGTCAATTTCCAGTGTAAATTTGTCTATACCCAGTGAAATCACTGCAATTGTACCAGCTTACTTAATGTAGGACCTTAATGGCAAATTCAGACATCCCCCAAAACAGGTCATCTGTGTAATAAATGTACAGGGATCAACACAGGATTTCTGCTCTGATACTTCTGTATGACTACGTAACTGCCTTCAACTTTTCCCTCAAAATAATTATCAAACAGTTTGTAAAGGAAGACAGTTTTATCACATATGCAAGTATTGCTAATAAGGTTACTGCTGAAACCTTCGTAAGAGTAATCCTCTAATTTATAGGACTGTCTGTCCATGCTTTTAATCCAGACCTGCTGTCAGTACCTCTGACCTGCAAGTGTTTATGGGCGGAGTTCAAGATAGGAGCTCTTGCTTGCCCAAAGTGCTAAGTGGCTTTGAACTTACCTGTTTAAGAACGCCTCTTTGCAGTGACAGGTCATGGCTAGCAGAATCCCTTAGCTTCATTTGTGCCATCCATTAAAAAAAACATCCACAAACTGTGATTTGATGACCCCTTCTTGTGTACTGGATAAGCCAGCTGGAGTATGTTAACTTTTGAAGGCTGGTAAGGGATCCTTTTGGGCAGGTTTGCAGGGATAATTGTATTCAGCAACTGTGCTCCTTTATACTTTGTCTTTGTACCTTGCGTAACTGCTCGTAAATGAGATATCTGTTATACATGTTTCAATCTTTTCCATCCATAAACAGCAAAGCCACCCAAAGAACCCAAATGATAAACATCGGAGTAAGAAATGTAAAGAACCTAAGCCAAGGGTGAAAAAACTGAAGTATCATCAATATATTCCACCTGATCAGAAAGGTGAGAAAAATGAGCCACAGATGGACTCCAACTATGCTCGTCTGCTACAGCAGCAGCAACTGTTTTTGCAGCTGCAGATCCTGAGCCAACAACAACAGCACTACAACTACCAGACAATTCTACCTGCACCTCTGAAGTACGTTAAGCATTGTTTGTGTCCTTTAAAGAAAAGATATATACATCAGTTATAGACTTCATACTTTAGAAATAAATGTGTTTTGCAATTGTTAAGAGATGGTTGGAACCCAAGAAAACCTAAATGGCCATGTGCATCATTGTGGGTATTATTTATCTCAATTAACAATGCAATGAGGTGGTTCTCTTGTTAAAATACTCCACAAGTCTGATAAGCCTTTGTGGGACACAGAATCTCCTACCTGTCAGATGTATGTTTTCCAATCAGATGCATATTTGAAACTCAGAGCATTTATGCGAAAGCAAGGAAGCTTTGACACCATGTTGACTCAAATGATGGCTTCTACAAAGACACATATTGTTGTTACTGTCTTTCTATATCAGTTTCAGAGACCACACTTCTGCAGTTCACATGTAAAGAGTCATTTTAAATTAGGTAAAATTTGTATATTTTTAATAGCCTCATCTCTAATGCTTATACAAGGTCCTCATCAGTGTTGATCTTTAGCACTTTCTACAGTGAGAAGTATAAGTATACTTTCTGATTTATATGTAGAAGTAGTCAGAAAAATACCTCTCCAAGGAGTTGCCAGCAAATTATAGCAGGATGAGGCGCTACCTGCAGTTTTGTTCTCACCATCAAAGGCTGATCTTTTCCTCAAAGGGCCTACAGTGTAACACACCACAATTGCACAACCCTAAATTCAAATCACTTTCAACTGGTTTGTTGGGTTTTTTTTTAAATTAGTTTTCACCGAGTTATTTTTCTTCAGCAAGTGAGGCTAGAAAAGTTAAAGATACCATCTGTGGTTATATTTATAATTGCCATGTATCCTAACATTTGGACTGGAGATGTTTCTGCCTGCTTACCCACGCTTCTTATGTTCCATTTACTGACATTTCTGAAACGTTTCTTCATAAAGCAGTTGAACAAAATAAAAGAGCTGACTTATGGTACCTAGTGTAAATTATGGCATTTTTACATTTTTAACAATTATTTTTAAATCTTTGTACGAGATTCATCTTATGAGTAGAGCTGACAAAAATGTGTCATCTTCAGAGTAAACTACCTTCACATTGGTCCTTAATAGATATGAACACTGGACATGTATCTAGGGTTGATAGAAATCAATATTGTGGAGGTTTTTATTGAGATCAAACTAAAAAAAAAGTACGTTAGTTTCCTTCTCTGATGATTAATTTGTGTAACTGATTCTGCAGCCCATAGTATCCTTCAGGGATGCCATGACAATAACAAATACTATGAAGCATAAATTAGTATGCTTAACTGAAGAGAAAATAAGGTATCAACATATTACTCTGTTATATTTTCTTCTCTGTGCCATTTTACTAAAAATGTTAAAAGGTAATGTTTTACATTAAATATGTATTTGTAAAAAAAAACACTTCTCTTCCTTAACTTGGTAGGCACTAGATTCGAAATCACAGCTGTGTGTGATTGAAAACTTAATACGTTTAGCACTGACTTTGTCCCCCTTTTTCTTATCACTTCCAGGCCACTGAATGACAAACAGAGTAACAACGGGAACACGCCACTGAGTACTTTGAACAACAGCACGCCGACATCAGCTGCCAGCTCACCAAGACAGAATAGTACTATTCCCAACCGGAAACCTGGACCTCTACCTTCAAGCTTGGATGACTTGAAGGTAAAAAACGAGAGGGATTTGTCCATTACTGTGCATTGGTACAGGTCATAACTTGCAAACTGTTACTGTCAAGAATAAGCCCAGATATTATTTGTCAATGAAAACTGTACTTGTCTCTTAACTGTTTAGAATAAGATTGTCAAAGTTTTCATTCACACTCTTCTGTACTTAAATATTTGTTTTGATTTAACCTCTTCACACACATATGTTCTAGAAGTGACATTTTTTCCCAAAGAATTAGAAGAGGAAGAATAATTTCAGACAGATAATATAGGTACATAATTTGATAACTTGGGTAAAGTATAAGGAGCACTTTGTGTGAAATTTTAGCCCAGGTAGATTTAAACACTGGAACAGTAATTTTCTCATAACAATTTTAGTATTTAAGTGAAGAGGTTCAGTTAAGCGATATAAATTAAAAGATGCCCTGATAATAACATATTCAGAGAGGTCACTGCTATAAAGCCAACCCAGAAATAACACCAGTAAAAGAGAATAAGAAAATAGGAGATAATAATAGTAATTCCTACATAATTTATTGGTATCCTTGCTAATGTGGTAACAGTAACATAAGCCGTACTTGCAGATCCGCTGGTAGTGGTTTTAACACTGAATCATCTAAATCAGTTCTGATTAAGAATTCAGAAATGTATCATTGAAAAACAGGAAAATTGGAATGAGCTCTCAAGCAAGTGTAGACGATACCAGACTGCAGGAAACAGCTGATAATTGTTGTTAGGTAGACAGTAATTTAACATAAAATTTTTCTGTTTCTTAGAGATGTTATGCAAATCAATTGCTGTGACTTTTCATCATTTCCAAATCATGAAGACCTACAATTTAAAATTATAGATTGACAAAGTACTGAAACATTACTAAGGTCACTACTTTTTCTTCTTTTAGAGTTGCTTCTAACATAGATATAGTCAAAGCACTACTGTTAGTTATGGTGTATGTATGTCATAAACAGAAGACATTCATTGTGACTCTTCTTTTAAATTGATATTTTGAATAACAGAATTAATTTACACTCAACATTTTTGCACTTTACTTTGTAAGCTTACTGGAAAATTGAGAACACTTTTCTATCAGAAATTGGATTAATTTTGACTGCTTATAGGTTTTATGTTTGTAAAAGAAACCGAGATGGCACATAGCTGTGCCATCAGTTCAGGTGCTGATTAAAGATACAGCCTTTTGTGTTTTATGGGTCTATTGAATTATCCAAGTGACCAGCTAAAACGTCTCAGAAATACATCTGCCTTGATAGTGTAACGAAGGGGTTCAGTGTCCTAGTTGTCACTGCTTTTATCTGCACTGCTGCCATTGTCTACAGGTTTGCTTCCGAAGTTTTTAGTTTAGTTTTAGAAGTTTCCTTCAGAACACAGAACTGGAGCTCTGTGGTCATTCTTCCATTTTGAATATTTATGAAAAATCACCATAAATTTGCTACTTTTCATTGTACAACAACTGAATACTACTGAGGTTTTGGCCTTACAGCGAAAGTCAGCAGCAGGTCATGGAAATGTGCTCAGGGCTCATGAGTGCCATCAGAACCTAGGGGTGTAATAAATTGCAAATGCACTGAAAAATATTTTTTTTTTACAAAAATGTAATAAGGTAGAATGTATGTAAGTTTTAATATTTTGGGTTTTTACTATCGTGCTTTATTTTATTTCAGGTAGCGGAGCTTAAAATGGAGTTGAAATTAAGGGGATTGCCAGTGTCGGGAACAAAAACAGATCTTATTGAGCGTCTGAAACCCTATCAAGATCTGAATAACAATGGGGTTGCTACTAGTAGCTCTGTTACAGTAACCACTTCTACTGGGGCCACAGGTAACACTGGGGAAGTGACTGTGGCATTTCCTGTTGCAACACTAAATAAACCAGCGGCTAATACAATAACCAGCTTCCCTCCAGAAAAAGCATCTACTGGACCTGGCTGTAAAGTAGTAAATACAGAAAACATTAGTTCTCCTTTGCCTATATCTCCCTCTCCTTCAGAACAATCTAGTCTAAGCACAGATGATACTAGTATGGCAGATACTTTCACCGAAATGATGACCATGATGTCGCCATCCCAGTTCTTAAGTACTTCACCACTAAGAGCAAATATGAGTGATGATAATCAAAATCGCAGTAGTGGAAGCGTCTCAACCATGGAGTTTGATGTAGCAGAAAAGGACCGCAAGCTTCAGGAAAAAGAAAAGCAGATTGAAGAGCTCAAAAGGAAACTGGAACAAGAGCAAAAACTTGTGGAAGTACTGAAAATGCAACTTGAGGTTGAAAAACGGGGACAACAGCAACAGTCTCAGGCTTCTGGTAACTCAGCTACTTTGGAACAGAAGCAATTCAGTGCTGCTGTCAAAGATGAAAATGCGCTTACTGACTGTTCTAGTACAAGTCAATCTGTACCTGTAGCTAGTCAGTCTTTAGGACAGTCAGTATATACTAGCGGCCAGAATCCCGTTGCCAAAAAGGCAGTTGTTATCAAGCAGGAGATACCCGTGGCCAAAGCTGAACCTCAGAATGCCATTTCTCAATTTTATGTTAATCCACAGAGGCAGCCGCAAACTGCAGTTGTTGCCCAACCTCAAGCTTTATTAACTACCCAAGGAACTGCACAGCTGCTCCTTCCACTATCTATCCAGGGACCGAATTCTACCACTGCAGTGCAGCTACCAGTTGGAAATATAAAGTTGCAGGTAAGGGTGTTTCTGTTTTTCATCCTGTGAGCTGCATGCTCCTATTTGCATAATTTAGCATGAATAGGTAAGTGTGCTGCTTGTTAAGATTAATTTAAAAATCCGGCTTAGCTTGTTTCTGCTTTAGGGAAAAGAGTAGAAAAACTTAAGAGCCAACGTATAACTTCTAGTACTTGCTTTGTGACTTTTGTTCTCAGATAGTCCTTCCTGAAAAGTACTTGTTTTACCACATACTGCCTCCATGCACAGTTGGTTTTGACTTAGATCAACAAACACCACCATTTTGTTAACTCCAGATGCTAGTAGAGAGCTACAATCCTAGTAGTGTGGCGATGGCTCATAACATTTAAAAGAGTGAATGCCAAGTTGTAGAACTCCAGTGGAGTTATAAAAACACAAATATTATTTATAGGCTGATAATAGGTAGTATTGCAGTGAATAAATACAGCATAAAGCAAGATGGGTTATAAATGAAGAGCTATGAGTAATCTGACCAAACTGAAACAGTTTAATCTGTTGGTCTAAGGTAGAATTAAGCATATACTTCCTTGTGGCATTACTGGGATGTAGCTAGATGAAGTCCCCTGCTACCCACATGGTTATTGTGCCAGCAAAGTATTCTTTCAGCTCCAGCGTGTACTTGGTGCTTGTGGCATGTTGTGGGCCTAGGCTTTGGTGCTAGCATGTGCACCATCACGTTTAACAATACTTCTGAGGGCTATAGAATTCTGATGGGGATGGGACCCACAGTCCTCAGTGCAAGAGCCAGTCCTGGTAGCTGCACACCCAGACAGGTCTTTGTCTAAATAGTCCTAAAATCCTGGTAGAAATCTCTAACAGCCTTAAGCATCTTGTTCTGATATTGCACTTCACTGATATTGTACAAAGTTTCCCTAACTACCAGCTAAAAGTGTCTCTGCTGAGGTTAGATGTGCTTTTTGCCTTTCAGTGGCCATTGAAAACTACTACGATCTTCTTAAAAATCACTTTTTTCTTGCATCATCAGTTCTGTCTTTCTGCTTACTCAAACCCGGTTCTTACAGTCCTTTCTTACTAGTTGTGCTCTCTCTCTTACTATTTTCATTGCTCTTCGCTGGACACTCTCCAGTTTATCTTTGTCTTTCTTAAACTCTGTTGGGAAAATAAACACCACCTTTTAGCTGGGAACTCACCAGTACCAAACAGTAAAAAATTTGTCTCCTATACACAGTTCACACTCATCCTTCCCAGAACACATGCTATTGCTATTCTGCATAATCTATGCAATGGAATTTTTACAGGGTGTAATTTACTGTGAGATAAGAATAATGCAAATATTTTATCTTCACCCTTTAGGCTCAATCACAAGCTGGAATACAGACCCCATCACAAATACCTGCTCCTATTTCTTCCTCTGGCCCGGTCCAGACAGCACCTCAGATGCATACTCCACAATCAAAACAAAATACCACCACGCAACATGCACTTGGTCAGACCCAACAAATCAGAAAGGTTTGTGGATAGCAATAAGAATGATGATAAGTAGCTGTGTAATCTACTTCTAGGCAGTGCTTTTAGAATCTTTTACGTGTCACCTGCGTCATATATAAATGATCAAGTCACCTAATATCTCTGTACCATAGTTTTTTTCTGTGTGATACAATGGGCTTGTAACTCCTTCTCTTTCAAAATTTTAGTCCATGCAGGACATTATTTTTCAGTTGCAAATAAATACATAAGGCTAAAGACTTTTATCTTAATGGTACTTGTGGCACCACTCTTAGGACGTTCTTCATCATGCTGCGCACAAGTGGTGTACCAGGTATTCCTGGCAGTTTCTCGTATTTGCCACTGGCTCAAAATGGAAGATTCCTGTAGGCAGTTCTTCAGAGAAAGCTTTCAGAGATTATTCTTTCACTTTTCCTGCCTTCCTTGTTGATTGCATCCTTACTTATGAGGGAAGCTATGGACTTGGATACTCAGGACACCAAGTCCAGTGAGTCAAAACCCCATCATACCTATGATACATCTCTTCCTCAGGAATGCAGGGAAGGAGCCAGAGAGAGATCCTTCTCTTCCTTTCTACCCAAAACAATCAGCTTTGAAATTTCACTTTCCAAAACATATGTTCATCAGCACTGGATGCAGAGCTGTGAGTGCCAGCCCAGTCATGTTCATATCATAGAATAGTTCGGGTTGGAAGGGACCTTTAGATCATCAAGTTCCAACCCCCCTGTCATGTGCAGGGACACCTCCCACTAGATCAGGTTGCTCAAAGCCCCATTCAGCCAGACCTAAAACTTCTCCAGGGATGGGGCATCTACAGCTTCTCTGGGCAACCTGTTCTAGTGCCTCACCACCCACACAGTAAAGAATTTCTCCCTCATATCTAATTTAAATCTCCCCTCTTTTGGTTTAAAACTGTTAAGCCTCATCCTATTGCCACACTCCCTGATAAAGAGTCCCTCCCCATCTTTCCTGTAGGTCTCTTTTAGGTACTGGAAGGCTGCTATAATGTCTCTCTGGAGCCTTCTCCAGGCTGAACAAGCCCAACACTCTCAGCTCTTCATCACAGGAGGATGTAAAACCAGGATACAGTTGGCCTGGGCTGTGAACACACATTGCTGGCTCATGTTGTACTTATCCACCAACACCCCCAAGTCCTCTCTTCAGGGCTGCTCTCAATCCATTCTCTGTCCAGCCTGTATTTGTGCTTGGGATTGCCCCAACCCATGTGCAGAACCTTAACACTTGGCCTTGTTGAACTGCATAAGGTTCACGTGGGCCCATCTCTCAAGCCTGTCAAGGTGTGACATATGGTAACTGCTATCAATCCATCAGCACCAGTCATCACAAAAGAAAGGAATTCAGAGATTGGTTTTGGATTGCTTCCTTATCATCGTTATCAACTGTAAGGCTTCTATCACTTAGAACAATGTTTTTCAGCGTACCCTGAAGAAAGCATGATTCAGAAACAACTGAAATTTCAAGATGAAGAGGGTAATTTTCACAGTATGTTATGTAACTATTACAAAATATCTTAGCCTTCAAAGTTTGTATTTCAGTACAACACATCTTCTGATGTGATCTAAAGCTTCTACCTGTGCACTGTCCCCTAATCTGCTTCTCCTAAGGCTCTTGTTCCAGATAAGAATTTATCTTAGAAGATGTATGCTTATGCCCTGCAATTCTTCAGACAACTGGCTAATAACAGGGAACACAACTAAATCACTATCATCACTCTTCAGTCTGCTTGTTCAACCTGTTTAATTTAATGGATATTGAAATTATCCTACAGATGTCAAAACTGACATATATCCAAAAAGCAGATTTCATCCAGGTTCTCTGGGATTTGGTGAGGAGCTAATCTTACCTTCCTAATTTGACAGGTCCCATATAGAAATTTTCCAGTCATCCTGATGTGCCAGAGACTAGCAGTTTTGTGCCTTTGTTGCTAGAAGTTCCCTGAAATGATTGCAGGAGATAACCAAGAATGGTCTTTCCCCCTGTTCAGACCAGTTGTCATGGAGACCACATAGTTCCCAGTAGACTTCAGTCTGCATCTGGCTATCATGGAGCTGAACAGCCTGCTTATCCTAGCTGTTTTTCTCACACATCTACTGCCATCTTTTACACAGGAAACCAGACAGTGTAATTGCAGGTTTTTTACATCAGAATGTGTAATATTTATATGATACAATAGATCAGGGCAGTCTTCATGCATTCAGCATTAGTTCTGCTGTTTTCATTACACGAGGCTTGGATCTTTCAGCAGGCAGATTGAACTAATGAACTGTGAGTGAGTAATGCTACTTATTAACGCTTTTTAGTGAAACATGTCTTCATAATAGTTATCATCTCCATAAACAGTTGTTTTCCAGAACCAGTTTTCCTTGAATTCATCTTGACTTTCTCAGTTAGCTCAGATTTTCATGCAAACCAGCTGATTATTCCATTTATTTTCTCCTACACGCTTGAGGTGTCTCTTCACATTCTAGTTACGACATGGGCCTTGTTCTTCAGTTCATTCAGTAATAAGGAGACATCTCCACAGCCACTCACCTCAGTGGTAGACAGTTGGAAAGTACAACAGTTTTTACACAGATGATCCAGGTGACTAACAAAAACTGTATTAAACCCTCTCACAGGAGATTTAATTTGGTATTCAGACTGTATTCCACAGAGCTATACTAGCTTCATCTCCATCCCTAATCTAAGATTTGTCACACCTTTGTCATAAAAGTATGTGGGAGTGATACTGAATTTAAAAGAACGGTCTTATGCACTTGTACATTCATAGATCCTCTTCCTCTCCCTTTACCTTAAAAATAGGAGAAGCAGGATACTGCTTGGACTCATTTGCAATGAGTGTGTGGAAAAAATGAAAAG
The DNA here is from genome assembly GCA_013400055.1 of Nycticryphes semicollaris. NCBI lineage: Eukaryota > Metazoa > Chordata > Aves > Charadriiformes > Rostratulidae > Nycticryphes > Nycticryphes semicollaris. The sequence goes on from VXBJ01005545.1 coordinate 1,481,150, forward strand.
TTTACGTGCATAGCAGTAAGCAAATTTACAGTTGATAGTGAAGTTCATTGGTTATATTTTTTGCCTCTCCCTCATTACTCATAGATATTTGTAGTTAAAAGAAATTAGAATTCTATGGCACAAACCAAACCATTCTGTCTTAGAAAAGGCAGTATAGGACAAGTATGGATACGTATAGTAGTTTGTATCAGGCCAGAAATATGTTCATTTTATTGACTGTCCACTAGGTGGGGAAATCATGCCTACTGCAGTACACTTCCGTACTCTTCTGAATGTCAGGCTTCCTGGAAAATTGCAGGGAACTATTACTAATTATCAGTGATGAATCAAAGCATATTGCAGCACAAAGTTTCTTTCAAAGAGTAATTGTTCTAGATTTACAAATTACTCCACTGGAGGGAAAAATCAGTACAAATAACATTCTTTTTATAGGGAAATGAAGCAGGCAAGGATTTAAAAAAAAAAAAAGTCTAAAGCTTTACAGATGTAAAAAAAATAAAAATAAAAATCACAACCTAAGACTGATATATTAATCCTTTACAGGTTTTTCCACCTGCCACAGCAAATACAGTATTTTCCTATCAGACTGCACCAGTTACAACACCTTCACAATCTTTCATTAATAAAACATCAAACTCTAACATTCACACTGGTGGTAATCAGGTTCCCTCTGTGCAGAATGGACCTACTACTCCTAATAAGGTAAGATTAGCACAACGGTCCATAAAGTTTAGTTTTATGTTAATATTCTTAAATAACATGTAACTATATACATACTGCAGTTCACTCGAGGGAGAATGTGTTGTAGATTTTCATAATGCTCATATGTATATATATGTGAGAAAGAGAAATAAACTAATATGTTATCCCTTTGATTACCTATGCTATTGATATTTGTAAATATGTAGATCGGTTACAGCAAAATAGGATAACTTGTAGAATTTGATACATCTTGAATTCACTAGAACATATTGTTGAGTCATTATTTTGTTATTTCACACAGCCTGGCTCTCCATCTCAAGCTCAGCCTTATATTGTTCAACAATCCCTCTTCAACAACACAGTATCCAAGGCAAAAGATCCTCCTCGCTATGAAGAGGCCATAAAACAGACCCGCAATATTCAGACATCGCACCGTGAGGTAGTTATTTTCTCCTGTTTCATCTATTAATTTATTTTTTCTTTAGAACTATCAAAGTCACTGCTTATTTTAGTTTTTTTGTTTGGCATCAAGATTTTCTAATGTACCCTCCTAATGTTTTCGTAACTGTGTTTAACTGCAGGACTCCTGTTTCAATGATTCTTTTATTAAAGCAACAGACATGTAAATAAATCTTACAGTATCCAGTTGGTGTTATATGTAATTGGGCTAATGCTGCTAGTGCTACTTAATAATACCTAGCCTTCAACTGACTTCTTTCAAGGATGTGTGATACCCAAACTTCCTACTTAGAAGAGAGAATATATATTCATGTTTTCCAAAGTGAGTAAACTTGAGGAGAATGTGTGTGTGTTTATACACACTCAGACAAATATACATATATATACACACAAGCATAGGTGCTTGCTTCAAAAGAGGCTACATTTAATGAACTTGATGAATAATCCTACAGCATGCTCTGTCAATTTGCCATGATGCCCTTCATGTTGGAATAAAGTTGTAAACAAAATTAGTGAGCATCCCTAACCTCATGCATTTCAGAGCTATCCCAACAGATAAAACCTTGTACCGACTTAGTATTGGTTGCTGGTTTTGTGGTGGCAGACGCTCAGGCAGAAGCATGGGTATCTAATGCCATTTCATACCTTCTTGACAGGTGTGAGACATCCACACAGCGAAGGTGCACACAACTACTTCTATCACTACCAGCCAGCAAAGAGCCTCCCCACTGGCCTCTCTAAAGGAGCTAGACGTCTTAATGACAAATTATGTCCCATCTCTGGAGTATAACCAATGTTCTAAATGAGTTTTAGTTTTGAGACCATCATAAAAGTTTCCACTTTTCCTAAACCGTTTTTGAAATAATAAGTTTTTGAGGGTTTTTTACCTTAAGGTGCAAATATTTGGGAAACGGTTGTTTAAAGCGAAAAGATAAACAGTTGATGAAAACTTCCCCACACACACCCCCCTTTAAAAAGGAAAAGAACATGAATCATGAATCTATAAACTGGGGGCAAAAACCCCCATTAAACACAAAAAAACCCCACCAAAACAACTTTCACATAACAAAATGCATCTTACATGATGGCTATTTGTAGGATATCTCTGAGAGAAAGCAGTTCAGGTTGCACCCCCAGAGTCTGACAGTTATTCCAAATACCCTGCTACAAAAAAGGATTAGTAATTCTCCTTCTTATCCCTAATTTTCTGTACCTCTCTTCTAGGTTGTCCTTATTAAATATTTGTCTTGCTTTTCAGATGTTTTCCCCTATTCCTTTGTATTAAAACTGACCACAGGGATTACAAGTGTTTCTCCAAAGTATTTCTCTGTTTCTAGACTGACAGTTTCACGTGAAGAATTTTAGTCTTGATCATAGGTTAGTACTTGTGTACTACTGAGAGAAGCTAGGATCAATCAGCTTAGGAAAAAATACTAGATGAAAAAGCATAACCCTTTTTTTTATGCACTACAGATCTCCAGTGCACACAGTCAGCAGATGGATGATCTTTTTGATATTCTCATCAAGAGCGGAGGTAAGCTAATTGACATCTGTGTGAAGTAGTGATTTAAAACCTGATAATAAAAACTCGGTGCTATGATCAAAGAATTCTTCCAGGAAGAAGAGGTAGAAGCTATCCAGACGGGATAAAACTAGTATTTGTAGAAGTTTGCAGTAATTATCCATTAAAGAAAACGTTTACCAAAACACATGCAGTCAAACTTGCTGTGGAACTTCTCTGCTTGTAAATTACCTCAGACAGACCTTTGCAATAATCCATACAGCATTCAAACAATGAAAATAACACCTTAGGTGAGCACAGACGTATTTTATCAAAACTGGAAAAGTTCAGCAAATCCATATAGTTTATATTGAAAGTATACAAAAGACAGAACAAGGGAAGAGTTAACACATGTTGATGCTAAAATTGCATTAAATATAACCATGTATTATCAACTCTAAACAACAGAGATACATTACTGGAAAAAGTATGTATGAGATAGAGACATTAATGAATACCAACTTTCTATGTCAGTTAATGTAAGGGAGCTATCAGAAGGAAACTGGAATAACTGCATAATATACAAAGTAGCTTTACACTAAAAGAAGGAGGCTTTCAGGCATAATTAGGCTTCATAGACTAAGAAGCTTTACAAAACTGAGAAATGTTCTGGTGCCAAGCAATTCAATTAACTTAATGTTTTGTACTACTGTCATATAAGTATCTCCAGAGCAGTGAATGCCAGGACATAAGTGACTGATTGTAGGCTATTAGAAGATTTTAGTCATATTTTAAACATCAAAGTATTTTCTCTTTCTCGAAGCAAATTGCAAAGTCAGCTGAAGAAAATGGAGTGACAGACTGAGATAAGTGACCTGTGAAGCGAACAACTCAAGCTGAATTCAAAAATGCTTTCAGTGCTTTTATTAAAATATTGCATGGATAGTTCAAAGTTCTACCTCTGGAACAGAGAAAACATTGGTGTGCTTACTTAACCTTACTAAACCTATTTGATCTTAAAGGTAACAACTGCTCCATATTTGCCAAGTTGCCATAAAAAAATCCAAGTGTTTCCTTCTCCTCTTTATGAAAAACAAAGTAAAACATTCAGAGCTGTCGTGCTTATGTAAGCAAGTTCTACACTGAAAAATGTTTAGGTTATAATGCAGTTCAGGAGATTGAGAGGGTCCTTTTAAGTAAACAATCATTTCAATAGGTACTCTTACAGGTTTTAAGAATGTGGGTTTTTCTTGGAAGAATGGCACAAAATATATTGTCAAGTATTATTTTTGCTGGCAGAAACATCCTCTGTGGTAGAGGATTTATTTGCATATTCTTGTCTGTCTAGTATTATTTTTGCACTCCATGTATAAGAATTACTTGGAACTTACTTTGCTTTATTTCATTATATTGTTACTGCCACTATCTTACATAGAACTTCTTGACAGAGGAGTAGTTTTAGATTCTAGAATCAGGAATAAACATCCTAATCACATCAGTTGATCTCTCAGACTCATTGAGGTGCACACAGTACCAATTAGAGATTGGTTCAGGTATTTTTCTGTAAGTAAGGATATGTGTTGATTCCGTAATTATTCTAATTAGAAGAACTATAAACGTGAAGGAGGTAAAGCTACAATCTAGAAAAATGTTCCTTTTTTCATGACTGTCAATATTCTAATTGGCTGAAGTATTACTGAAAGCAGAACTCTCCAACTTGTTTTAAAATACTTTGTTGTTAATAGAGTACCTGACATAGTCTGATGTATGTAGTGTTTGTATTATCAGAACAGGAAAATGTCTCTGACACCTTTGAGTTCACTGTGGATGCATCCCAAAGTGGGCAAAGAAGGGATGGAAGTTGTAAGCGCAGGGATATATGTCATTATCTTTTCTGAATTCAGTAGTGGTGTTCTTTTTTTCCATTACAGAGATTTCCCTTCCAATAAAGGAGGAACCATCTCCCATTTCTAAAATGAGACCTGTAACAGCCAACATCACTACAATGCCAGTCAATACGGTGATATCCCGCCCACCACCACAAATCCAAATGGCCCCTCCTCCTGTGTCCTTAGAACCAACAACCAGCTTGTCTGTAAGTCTGGAAAACCAACTTGAAGCACTCTTGGATGGAACTTTACCTTCAGGTAATGAAATTCCTCAACTGACAAGCAGTAATGAGGACAGAGAGTCATTTTCTTTAATTGAAGACCTCCAGAATGATCTGCTTAATCACTCCAGCATTTTAGATCACTCTCATTCACCCATGGAAACTTCCGACGCACAATTTACCACTAATAATTCATGTCTGTCTCTTGACCTTCCTGATGCAAATTTGGACAATATGGAATGGCTAGACATTACAATGCCCAGCTCCTCATCTGGACTCACTCCTCTCAGTTCTACTGCCCCCAGCGTGTTTTCCACTGACTTTCTAGATCCACAAGACCTACAGTTGCACTGGGATTAAGCTACAGCAAATGAGAACACAACCTGCAAGTCTCTTTGCATCAGAGGTCCATTATTATACCATTCTGGTTGCAGTTAAGATAAATTAAGACAATAATGTTTGGAAGAACAAATGCTTGAAGCTAATTCCTTATTGATTGTCAAGTTTACAACAGTGAATTGCTTTATGTTCCTATCAGTAATGCAGATCAGGGCCCTCTGAAAGCTGTATTTCACAAGTCAAGAAAAAGGATGATTGTACTTAGTGATTAGAAGTACCCCAAAGTAAATGTATCACAAACATTTAAGAATGAAGTTATGTCTCTGACTTTGTAATGCTTAAATGAGCAACACAACATGATTAAGCTTAGAGAGAAAAAGTGAGATTTCAACTGTCTGTATTGGCACAGTAAGCAAATGTTTGGGGGAGGGCGAGGTATCACTGCACTTCATTGTTCCTGTGGATAGCCTGAGCCAGGTTCAAAATGAATTGTGAGGGCAAAGGCAAGTAGAAGCACTGGCTGGTTCAGTGAAATTTCATACATCTAGTCTCTTCGTTTGTTCAAGTTGTTTTTATATTTCGGTTTTGTGGTTTTTAAAACTCTTCCCCCATTCTTTAATCATGAGGGAAGAATTTAACTGCATCCAAAGGGACATTAAGAGTAACTGCAAGAAATCCACTGTAACTACGCCAGGTAATATTGAGAACACTGAATTTTGTATAGCAATTCTCTGGATTTAATAGCTGGGTTTTAATGTGTATATCAGACAGTTATTTGTATACTCTTTTGTATAGCTTATTTTTGTGAACAGAGGGGAACAATGGTCTTCAAACAAGAAATTACTGTAATGGAAATAATAAATATCCTAATTTACTTTGTGTTTGAGGATATTTGTTAGATCATTGAACCCAGTATCTCAGCACATTAAAACAGTTTGAGGAAGTAGAAAATTTTAATTAACGCTGTTGTGCACTAGGATCCTGCAAGCACCTATGCAAGAACAGTCCCAGTGTCCTCAATAAAAGATATTTGTAGGATTAGACCGAGTTGCAGGGGACAGTACTGACAGGACAACCATCATTTCTTAATGAATACTTTACCTACTTTATCTACCACTACATAACATCAGGGAAGCTAAACAGAGAAGCTGCTCAGTGAGAATCCCAAATAGCACAGGTGGAAAATGACAAAAGGCTAATAAGCAGTAGCAGGATGTACTGTTTTGTGATAAGAAGGCATATTTCATACCTGAAACAGATAATAGCAAAACTTAAGCTCTTACCTCACAGCACAAGAAAATATTATTAATATTATTTTTTTTAAAGCCCTTAGTTGTTTTTTTCAGAACCTATTATGAAAGCAGTTGGAAAAATAAACAAAAAAATGCAAGTAGAAGTAAAATACATACTTTGTTATTCAATGGTTGTCTTCTCAGGTAATAGCTCTTAAATGTCACCATAGATGACGTAGGCTGATAATCAAACATAAAATTAGAATTATTTCCTATTAGGGAATTCCTAAATTAAGATAAAAGGTAACACTCTCCTGTTCCCTGAACAATAGAAATGTGTATGTTTTCTACTCTGAAAATGGATCTCATTGCAGAATTCCTCCCTCACCACCAACCTTCCAAACTTTTTTGTAGGAACTAATGAAAAAATGCCCTGAAGCTTTTGCTTACTTCTTAGAGTAATGATATGTATCAGAGAAAAAATGAAAACAGGAAGTAGCTGTTAACTATTTAGTAACCTGTACAACATTAAAAAATCCAAGAAACCCCACAACACAACCATGTTAATATCAAACAAAATAGTTTTGTCAGAAAATGTTGTGGAATTAACTGCAAATTTATGTTGCCAGAAATTCAATGTTACAGAATTCCATTGATTTCAGATAAAACAGTGGATTATATCATTGATTCAGGGTTTAAACTGTCATCATATGCTTGCCTCATATCACTTATCAGCACTTTAAATCATTGTGTATCTTCAATAGTTTTACAGGCCAGGATTTACTTTAATCTGAAACAGTCCAGAAAAACAATCTGTGGAGATTTTCACAAGAGGTGAAGCTGAAAGACATATTCCCCTTCTTGCTGTGCCTACATTAATCAAGTACAATATTACAAGTGGACTGTATGCCTTAAATTTTGATGGTATAGGACTCTTCAACAACATTGAACATATACATTGAACTTTTTGCATTCCTTTTCATCATATTATCTTGAGAGCTAATACTCTGAGATACTAAGTGCCCTCAGCTGTTACGAGAATAAGAATTAAGAACTCTTGGTCTGATAGGAACAACTTGGAATGAAATTTAGTGTTCTGCAGTACTGTCAATTTATTATGTGTGATATGCCAGACATCAAACATGTGCAGTTAGTTACCCCTTTTTTGACCCTGCCTCCTGATTAAATAAGAGGCAAATCAATTAATTTTTAGTGGACAAATTAACCTAAAGCAACTGTACTGTCATTTTTGATGTGCATGTAAATAGAGCTTAAAACTGGCAAAGTCATCTTGCTACAAAACTATCCTTATTGACAGTGTAGAATGTTAACTAATCAATAGGAATCTATGTGCAGAAATAAACCCAAACAGTTGAGATGTGTTGTAATCAGTACAGTATAGCTTTCTACTCAAAGTCTATTTGCAAAAAAAAAAAAAAAAAATAGAAAAATTAAGGGATCATTTTAGTTTTTAAAGTACAAATATTCTAGTGTAGGGAATGTGTGATTACTTTTATGTACATTCAGAATTATGTGTATTAAACCTTATATATAATGATTTGCTTTAGACTTTGTTCTGAAATGTGATATATTTGCCATAGTTAAGTAAGTCTGTTATGGCAGAAATAGGTTTTGCTTAGAGTTTTGTGTGTGCATGTTTTACATGACTATCTTTGTAACACAAATACATTTTAGAAATTTCATCATAACTGTGCAGTTCAACTGTACAGAACTGAATATATTTCTCATTAAGAGAACAGTTGCAAAGGAATGCACTGGCACTAAATTTGCCATTTAATGGCTGCAGTATACTAGCAAAACATCCCATCAAATGTGTTGTTTGTAAATCCTTCAAAGTAATTAGAATACCATTTTATCAGTGTGAAAATCAAAAGTTGGTGTTACACTTCTAGACATGGAGAAAGCTTAGACCTATGTTTTACAAGGCTGACATTAGTCAAAAGGAGACAAATCCTGCATTTAATACAGAAATGGTATCTGTTACGCACTTTTAGTGCCATTCAGCATCAGTTAAGGCAAGTAAGTTTACAGGCAAAATTTTGTTTACCGGTATAAATAGTTGAGAAATCATTGTAATAAATTTAGCAGTCCTCTCTGAGAATAGAATGAATTTGTGGCAGTTATTCTCTACAGAAATTTGGAGTCTAATCCAGCAATGTGGGCTTGCGGAATCAGACCTGTAAAAAACTGTGGCCACAGCTTTTAGAAATAATTACTACTTAATACTGAAATTTTTTTCCCCGAGGTATTTCTAAATTCACCAACAGGAGTTATGCTCAAGGAAGCAGGTGATCAAAATAGAAGTTTCAATATTAAACTTTTATGTAACATAATCTCAAACATTTTGATGCCTGAAAAGTGTGGACCGTAATTGGAAACCAAGCACAAGCTGCTGAACTGCTTTCAAGGTGGAGGAAATGCAATCACAGAACACATTTAACTGGAAGGGCATTATGTTATCAAAACACAGTAAAGCTCACCGATGTAAACAACTATTATTAGGATAGCATCTTCAGTGTATTATAAACTTAAAACAATTTTTATTAAAACTGGAAAAAAAAATTCTTCCACTTATCTCTAGTAAATGTTCTGTTAAAACTCTTTACGTTGTGGTCTATTAAATTGCCTTTGGATGACTTCTAGACCATACTACAGATGGCTTTTTTTATGTGAGATACGTGGAAGGGAGTTGCATATAGTATATACATGGCCAATAAAGAGCATCCACTAAAAGATGCAGTAATCTCAAGTATTCCTTTTATACCAGTTTGCTAGGAATAAATATAAAGTGCAAAAAAAAGACACCTACATCATTCTGTAGTGTCCAGTACTGAATATAAAGACTTTTTAAGTTAAAAGCGCATAAATGTATTTGTAGAAATCTAGCCAAAAAAGCCATTCTAGCTATGAGAGCAAATTCTCACTAAAAAGCAGGGAATGGTTAATAACTATATAATCACACTATTTTTATAAAAAGTACAGCTCAGATATTCAAAAGACAGCCTAAAATAAATTATAATAATATAAAAATTTCAATAGGAACCAAAGCATTGCCATTTATATTGCCAAAGGAGGCACTTTGTATTTTGAAACATAGAAAATTAAATCCCCAAAATTATTATCCATACTTTTTTAAAATTAAGGATGTAGATATTTTCAAAGCTGTTTTTGATGTTCAACAGTACAGATTTGTTTTTGTTGTTTGAGAAATTTGTATTAAGTAATAGCACAGGCTTTTTTCCAGATAGGATTTTTCTTCACAGTACTGCTTGCAGTAGAAATAACGCTAACCCTAGTAGGTGTTTCTTTTCTTTTTTTCATAGTTGTAATTATGTCTTAGCATCTCATTTTGTGAGAAGAAGAAGACAGCACCTGTCTCTAGGGCGCTCTTCATTTAAGCACTACTTTACTAAATGCAAATGATGGCAATCAGGGCGTCAGTTTATGTATTGCCTTTCTATAAGAAACCATGATGCCTTTGTATTTGCTGTTTGCACCCCTAAAATCAATTCCATATGTTTGAATGCCATATGTTTTGCACATTGTACTGTATATATGTAATGCATACTGTATTTTTATATGTGTACTACATTTATCAAATATTTTGTACATAGTGGCAATATTGTAGCTACTGAGGAAATGTTTGATATTTCAGCATTTTTGCTAAGTGTCTCAAATAAAAAAGGAAAACTGTGTTCATTTGTCCATGCTTACTGCTGAAAAGTAAAAAATATCATTAGTAATAATCAACAAAAATTCCGACTTCTGTAAGTCAGAAATATTTGGCCTACGTTCTAAGTATCTTTCTCACAAAAAGGAGTATGAATGAAATTGCACTTAGATGAAGTCCAAAAGAATGATGGTTTGTCTTCAAAATCAGAGTTAAAATCTGTAAGAATAGAGATTTCCTCAACTCTCAGTTTAGTTGTGGACTTTTTTTTTCTGGTTTTTCAGATCATCCCAATTTTAAAAATGTAACCTTCCAGGAATTCCCATCCTGCCAAAGTACTTTACTTTCTAAAAATGTATGAAGAGTTTAGAAGGGAGTGCTTTTCTGAGGCTACCCAGAGAGTAACCATGTGTTAACTACACAAACCTTAAGTGTACTACAGTGTACTAACATCTCCAGAGATATATTAAGTAATTTTGGACATTGTTCTTTTTCACAAGAGCAGAACACCTTATTTAAAAAGTCTTTTGAAGCCTAGTGCAGAATAGGACTTTACAGTTACAGAACGCATACATTGAACAGGTATGACTGTGTAGGGGTCCTACACTGAACACTGAACAAACACTGGTTTAAACCCATCCCTATAAAAAAAAAATTAAATCAAGAATTGATTGAAACTCAAGATGCTGTGTACTACGTAAGTCGTGGGAAAATGCAGTATGATTCTAGTACATATTTTTGTCAACCATGGAGAGTCAAGTGCTAGCAAAATTCTCTAAGGATAATCTCTTGGATTAGACCATACGTTTTGCTGGTGGAGAGAGCAATGAACTGCAACGCTGAAGCCATGTATAAAAGCAACAACCAGGGAGATTGGGCACTCTAATACTGTTCTGAATCACAGCGCATCAGAGTGAAGAAAGAACAAGGGAAAACCTGGAGTTTCTTCCTCCTTCCAAGTGGCATTTTTTCAGGGAGGGGAAAAAGGGCAGCTCAAAACACAATACGTGAGGCATCCCATAGAGGTGCACGTTCCTGTTGTGAACCCCTCATGTCATTGCCCTGGAGCAGACTGTTAGGAGTGGTTCCACTGAGCTGCTCAGATCAGGCTGCACAGATACATCTCTCAGAAAGCTGTGCCTGTGCATCAGGAAAGCTTCTGCGTATTCCCCAGATAGTTTAACCTCATTTGTGAGTCAAATGCAACATTTTGTTCACTTATGCAAATTAACATTTAAGGCCTCTTAGAGTCAAATCTAATGAAACTATTAAAATATCATTACAGATTACTGGCTGTATTTCACCTTGCCATACAGACTTCTGCTCCTAATTGAGTTACAATGTCACAGATACAGAAATAATCCCCAAGTAAATGTATGTGGACATTCTTATCAGCTACAAAATACTGCAATTCATTTTTATACTTTACAGCACTAGTCCTGAATTTAACAAGAAAGTAGATTGTGTTTGTATCACGTTTTTCTGAATAGAGGCTACCTGTAATTCTCTAATGTTAAGTAAAAAATAATTTGTAAAAAAAACCATACAAATATGTGCAAAGAATAAGACTCTTCTGAAAGAAATTAAGTGATATTTCAGAACTATAATAAAGCAAAGAAAGGATTAGAAAATTATTTCTGATTTAGGCAAGATTATACCCACTTTCATTCATCGCTTTCCTGAATTCTTCCAAGGTTTTCAAGATGTGCTGAACTGTGGGATTTTGTATTTGCATTTGTATTCTGTGCGACTTGTGTTTTAGAACACCTCTGTGCATTTCTTCAGGAGAATGAGCTATCAGCTCTTCAATATGCACAAGCTTCTTTTCATGCTGAAGCTGCTTCACTTAAATATTTACTATTGTACTTCCTCTTGTGGAGGCAGTCCTCCACTAGATCACCCGCCCTCTCCTTATTGAAGTCAGTTCTATGCTGATGACATCCGGACTTGGCAAGTGTTACAAAACCCATAAAGTAGTACACATAAACCAGAACAAATTAAAACTCACTAATATGCCCTGTGAATTTCGTAAAATACCTTTTACTTATGAACTTTAACCATTCTAAAATTTTGTAGGCTATATACGCCACAAACTTACCCTGAGATATCACAAGCCAAACATAATCATTGCAAAACAAGTTCAGCACTTTTTGACTCTGTGTTTGTGCATTACAGAATTTATACTTAGAATATACCAGAGGTAAAGCACTTGCTTTGGTGCTAACTGGCAATCTAGGGGTTTGGTTGTTTTACAAAGACCAAGAAATACAAGCACATAACCCTCCCCACCAAAGTGTGTTCATATTAGTATTATGATGTAAACATAAAGACAACAAGGACTGACGAAGTTTTAGATTATGCTGAAAGAACTTTTTCCAGACTAAACCCTGCTTTTCAATAAAACCTGAATATATTAAACCATGTTCTATAAATGGTTTGTCTTTACTCTTTAAATCCTATATAATCCTGCCTATTAGCTTGTTGTGTATTACACAAATGGTGCTAAAGAGTGACATATTTCTTAGAATATTTGTACTATCTTAAGCTACAGATGTGTCCTTAATAGCAAAGAAGGTCACACACATTACCCCCCACCCCATGCTACAGTCTACAACCCCACCAAGCCCTTTCTAAAAGAGATGCAGTCACGAATTAAAAGAAGCGTCTCAGAGGCGACAGGAGCTAGAAGATATCTTTTTTCCTTGAAATATTTATCCATAAAATCATGAAGTAACTCTAAGAACTATCTCCTTTCACATAAAAAATACCTGACGATGAGTCTCCAGTATTCTCCTCTGTAGAACAAGGACTGCAGGGCCATGTACCACAACACTGCATCATTCTTGAATTCCTCCGAGACAACTGCTGTTGATTAAAAGTTAAAACAGTGAACAGAAACATACTTTCATAAAGCTAGGACATAGTCTAAGTTTAAGTAACTGGTCATTGTGGAGCATTCCAGCTACCCCACAGCAAGTCTTCATAAACTCAGTTATACAGTTGCACAAATTCTGCATAAAGATGACTGTTCCCCTGTAACTCCTCGAGAGAATCGGGGAGAGTTGTAGAAAGGCCTAGTTTTGTACACTAAAACAGACATCAAAGCCCTCTCCTAAAGCAACACCTCCATCTCCTAAGGGTGAGGCTTAAAGAGGCTTGCTAATACTAAGAGTAACTCTTCTTCAGTCAGCTAAGATAATGGGCCCTCTGAGGTCACTCCTTACCATAAGAGTTACAGGAGTGAGAGCTCAGTGAGCTTTCACTCCTACACATCATCCTGCTTTTGAAATGCTGCAGTCATCACTAAGATCAAGACAGAAGCAGAATGCAAGAGTGCTATTCCAGCTTCCCAACTTTCCATAGCCCAAATGAGGGCATGTCTTTTGAACCTAGTGATGAACAAGACTATCAGATAAACTCCAGCAGGTGTTCAGGTTGGCCAGGCCATCAGTTACACCCACAAGGACTTGCAACAACAAAACAAATCACCCTTGGGACAGCTATCCCAGAGTAGCAGCAAACACACTTAACATGGGATGACTACCCAGTAACGTAATTTAAATTAGACACAGAAGTAGAGAGTTATCACAGAGAAGCTAACAAATGACAACTTTTAAAGAACTAAAATTTGTTCCTACAGTCAAATCATCAGCCATGAGTTTTTCTGACCACAGTTCAAAGAACGTTCCAAAAGGAATCCCAAAAGGATACAGATCACTAATCTTTTAAGACACCTGCATTACAGAGTCACTAAATTAGTAACTCCGATCTAACCTTTACAAAGGTACCTCTATTAAGATGTTAACATGTTTCTTCCACCAAAAAAACACCCCGAAATAAAGATATCATAGCTAGGATCAGGACTCCCTCAGGTCAATAAGCAAAATTCCTTTCAGATCACACTTGTAAATATCTAGAACAAATCTAAGAAAACAGGTCTTTTAATATCCTCTCTGCATTTCACAACACTTAAGTTTCTCACAGAGAGCAAGTATCAGGCACTTAGTATGTTTAATTTTATATTTACGATTTAATTATCCCAGCGTTTGGCATTTTTGCTTCTTTTCTCAGAAGAGGAAAGTTTTACTCCTGCTTCCTCCCCACCCTACTCCAGCTCTAATCTGTTCTTTCTGGTCTAAGGAAGACTACAATTGCTGCCAATACGTTTACTAATCTAAATGTACGAGTGCCATCTTTTGGTAAAGCAAAGGGTGGCTGCAGCACAGCTGCAGCGGCGGCACCACAGAACGCACCCTCCCCGGGGGAACCCCTCTCTGCCGCCGTTCACCCTCACAGGCGGGAGGGCCACGGGGCCCCGTCCCTCACCGGTGCCCATTCGGGAAGAAGGACGTCTCCACAGGCAGACGGGGCAACACCGAGTGCCTTTCCTCACCCCGTGAATTCCTCCCGCTCAGCGGCCACCTACCGAGAGGGAGCGCGCGGGCGGCGCTGAGGGGAACGGCCGCACGCGCCTCAGCGCCCGCCAGGTGCAGGTGTAGGCGCACGCGGCGTAGGAGAGGCTGCTGGCGCGAGGCCGGCCGGCAGCACCGGAGCGGCGCCAGCGATAGAAAGGCGTCAAGAGAAACACTTAACGCAGGCGCGGTGGCCAAGTGGTAAGGCGTCGGTCTCGTAAACCGAAGATCACGGGTTCGAACCCCGTCCGTGCCTTCGTGGGTCCGCGTCGGCGGCAGTTTCCCTGACCATTTTTAGGGGCAGGGGGCGGCACGCCGTGGTGCCGGCGGACTACAGCGCACCGTGCGCAAGAGACGCTCCGCGGGGTGTCGGTGCTGCAGTTTCTTCGTCCCGTGGCATCAGTAACAGCCACCCCTCAGCCTTCTGTGTGTCACCTCTATCACTCACCACATTTTTCTTCAGAGAGCCTTCCGGGGTCCTAAACCGAACTCAAGAGGCCCTGGAGCTCACCTGGAGAAGCAAAAGCAGAAGATTGTTTCAAAAGTGCAAGAAAGAGCTGCCTACCGTTGCCAGGGGACAGCCGTGTCACACATGTGTGTCCTACACAGCTGCCTGCAGTGACATGCTGGCACCCACCAGGACACAGGTGGTGCTTCCCCTCCTGTGAGGAACAAGTGGAAAGTTGGTTTGAATAAATGTTCTCCGTAGGCTGCAGCTATTGAGATCATCCCGCAATTCCTGGTTCTTCTTGTTGGGGTTCGCTCTCTGTTTCCCCATAATTGATTTATTTGTTCTGTCTTCTGGCTGGTAAAAGATCACATTTCTTCATCTGTATCCCTAACCACTTAGAAGGATTATTTGCAATCTAGTTAGTGTTCACTTTATATTTTCTACTTTTTTAAACAAAACCTCCTGTCACATTGAAGCAGGGGTGGAAAGGTGGGGCCGGTTATGCTGGAGGTGATGGGCAATGCTGTCCCATCTCCAAGCAGAAGCAAACACCCCATGCTTCTTCAGACACAGCAGGGTCACAAGCAGCTCGGGGACACTGACAGGACCAGCCACCAAACCAGCACACACAGGGGCTGACAGCTCTTAAAACCATCCTAACAATGTAAACAGTGACAGCACTACAAATTGAGGGAAATCTATCGACTCCTGGTTGGTATCTGCTTACCCACAGCAGCTCCACTGACCTTTGCTTAGTCCACGCTGACAGATCTGTTTTCTTCCTCCCCCAGTCTGCACCAGTCTGTTGTCTAGAATCAAATTTGTACAATTGCTGTAGGAACACAAGTAACTGCCATTAACTATGTACACATCTATTTTGTAAAATCTCTTACAATAAAATATGTAACTTCTGTTAGCAGGTCAATATCATCATTCATGTATTTTGGTTCACCTTTTATTCTATATAAGGCTTTTCCACAGATTTACTGTTATGAAGATCTGATTGTGTTAATTGCATGTAATTAAAATTTCTTGCTCTCAGTTTACCGTCAATGTTCCCAAGCCTCCAGACCTGCTCTTCAGCACATTTGGCATAACTTTGATGAAGCACCAGCAGAGAGGGAACCATAGTGCATACCTTCCAGCTCATTTTTGAACTTGAAATTTCTAGAATGAAATCCATGACAACACTGCCCAGTCTCCCTAGAGAGAAGAAAAATGTAAATTATTGATTTTGCGCAGTGACAGTTTCAGCACAGAGCACATGCAAAACTACAACCCCAAATGTTGTAGATAGGTTTCTGTTTTCTTAGATATTTTATATTCCTGGATATGAAGGACTGTGAGGAACAGCCGTGTCCCTGAAGCTGCTTTCATAAGAGGGTTTTCAAAATAAACATAAAAATCAAACTCAAAGACAAAATATGTATCTGATAAAATACTGCTTTCTGATACTACAACCTCAGGGATAAAGCTGGAAAGGAGCCATTATGCCTGTGATGAGTAATGTTTTCATAAATTCTTGCTTGTTTTTTTTAAAACACAAGAGTAAGGCAGGTATGTCTGAGAGCTACGGCTGTGTCTCACCCACCTAACAGTGGTTTGAGGCCTGTGACTCTGCCTTACATGGCTCACATCGAAATTAGGTAACACAGAGCCTGGTTTTCCGTAATTTGCAGACAGAACTTACATTTTGCCACACAGCACTGCTAAATTATGAGCAGAATAATAATTTTGCTAAGTAATATTTTAAGACATGTCCTATGATTATTTACTTGAAATTGAGTTTGTAATTAGAAAACTATTAAATTACAGCATAAGAGAAGCTATTGCAGACCAGAAACTGGTAATTCGTGCAGCACTTAAGATGTAGAAATAACTAACACACCACACAGGTTTACTGCCGTGACATAGATTCATTGACATGATGTCAAACCTTTTGAAAGTGTTACTGTATTTGCCTTCAGCTTTCTCCTTTCTAGGTAACACAATCCCCAGATTTTAAAATCTCTCCTTTTAGTTCAGGTTTTCTACACCTCTAATCACACTTCTAATCATCCTTACTACAATCCCCCGGATCCTCTCCAGGTGCTACATACTCTTCTTTAAATGTGGCCCCAAAGTGGAGACGCTGCTGCTGCTTCCCAACATCCCGCAGATTGGGTGAGCAGGGCATTTCTTCCCAACACACCCCACAGCCGGGCACTGGGAGCGGTACCCTGGGAATCTGCATTACGTGTACTCAGCAAAGCCCAGGCTGTCACACTTCTAGTGCTCCGAGAAGCTGCCATCACATCACATCACATCACACGACACGAGTCATTACTCGTGAGCACAAATTATCCATGCACACATGGCCCTGTCCCCAGACCTGATCGTGTGACATGACATTTAAGCTGGAAACTTCCTCTCTCACCATGTGCTTGGCAGCGCTGCAGCCCCTCTGCAACCCTGGCCCAACCGGGGGAGCTGGAGGGAGGCTGTGGGTCCTGCTGTCACCCAGCGTGCCAGGCACGGCAGGGCAAGTAGCCCATAGCAAGTGGTTAAAACACCAGCTGGAGTCTGAGGGGGCTGAATGCCAGGGCAGAACCTGTGCTGTGGAGTCATGTGAAATGAGTCCTCTCAATCCAGCTTCTAGTATCCATCATTGTATCATTTTTTTGAAATTATTTAGAACCTCCCCACTGTATTGGTGAACACGGAAGGTGAAGCAAATCTAATTTAGTTTCCTAATTTTTGTCATTTTAACAGAGCCTCCTGCTGCCTTTCTGAGTTAATTGAATTATACATGTGACAACCAGTATGACCAACAGAGGACAGCACATGCATTTCTTTTAATGATCAAAAGATCCTGAACTTGAAGCTGCCATTCAATTTTTCGCTCAGGAAATGAGAGTGACAGGCAGAGTAGAGCAGCGTGTCACAAATAAGCCAGCCAGCTTAAAAAGGCCTTCTTGTAATTAACTCGAGCTAGTTTGAATTCCAAGAGATTACTTAAAATAAATGCACTCTAACCAGGCCAACAAAGCACTGAGCGTGCTCCCTTCTGAAAAGCTGGGTCTGTATTTTGAAGCAGTTGTTGATTGAGCACTTCTAGAACAGTTACAACGTACTCAGGAGTCAAAGCACACTTAGGATTGTCAGGTGAACTCTGCTAATTCTCCTTCAAAACGGCAGACAGACAAGGTGTCTATAACCAAGTCTTAATTAAATGTGTTTATAAAACACTGAAGTAAAGCCAGGCTCCAGTGTTTTTATTGCATTTGATTCCAGGGCAGAGAAGACTCTGCAAGTCATAATGAAATTCAAAGAACAAGCCCAAGGATTTCATGTGGCTGAGGGGATTTCATTATGGAAATTCAATTAACCTGCAAGAGTTGCACACATTGAAATCAATTATCTTTCCCCAAAAGCTGGCTATTGTGTTTTTTTATAGTAACATTTGCTATTCCTGGGTAAATAATGCTTTATTACAAATGCATTGACATCTTTCTATAATGAACAGCATATAAAACCATCTTCATCTGTTACTGCTTTGCCAGCAGCCATTCCTGCTTCCTATGAAATGTATCAAGTAGCCTTATTTTAAAAAGCTATGACTAAAGAAGGATTAGGTGTTGGACAGAAGCACAAAGCAAATATACAGATTCAGGAGACACAAGGAATGACAGTTGTGTGGGTCTACTACAAGTCCCAATTTACATTTGTCAGTCAGGGCCTGATCCTGTGAGTTGCTGAGCAGAATTAATTAACAGCCTAAGATACCATTAAGTCAACACGGACTGACAGTGCTCAGCAGTTCTCAGTATTGTGGCTCTTAAATAAAAGCCAACCTACAAATTCTCATTCACATGAGTAATGACATTGCACACATCTACAGTAATACCATGAATTATTCACATCAGTGTAGCATGAAAGATGCAACTCGCGAAGCATGTTTAAAATAACACACAAACATTAATTAGTGTTACTGTGATACATGTGAGGGTTATCATTCGGCCCATTTTTTACTCATATGTGTATTCCTTTTATTTGCTGTGTGCATAGGTCTGATATGAGGACATGGGGGAAAGTAAATAAAGGAGATAGACATCTATAAACATTAGTAGGAAAGGAGGAAAGGGGGTTACTGATTAGCTTTCTTCCCATACGAAACTCCTAGATCATATCGTAGAAATGTGAGTTAAGTGTTTTACCATTCTTCTTTTTTTAACCATTATCTGATCAGAGAAGCATGAAAAGCACTTTATTGCTCACTTGATTTTTTTTTTCCTGTGCTAGGAGCCCTCTGCAGGAAGTGAAGCTGAATTTCACAAATCTTCCCTTTCTGACGTCTCCCGAATTTCTAGGAATGCCCCTTCCCTGTTACTATATTTGGAGGTAGTTTCTAGGAAAAAAAATAATTTTCGGACGGTCTTGGACTCACCACACCTACTCTCGGAGAGCTGAGAGCCCCGGGTCTCCTGGCACGGCCCCCGCGGAGTTGAGGAGCTCACGGCTCGGGCTCAGCAACTCCCGGCACAGACTGCACGTCTTTGTAGCCCTGTTGGAGGAATGAGCATGAAGAGGGAGTGGGAAGGGGAGAGGTGTCTTTGTGGCAACAATGAGTGAATCTTCTCCAGTTATTTCCTGGTGGCTGCTCTTTTTCCTCCCCTGCACTTTTTTCCCCCCGTTTTTGTTTTTTTTTTTAAAGGAAGAGGATCTTAAGGAAAAAAAAAACCTTCTAGATTTTTTTTCCCCCCTCCGCTTCCCCCTCTCCCCCTCCCCTTGATGTGGCCTCTTGTTTAGCTTGTGGCGTGACCGTGATGAAGAAATGTTTCTGGGCGCCTGGCAGGGTGATCTTTTTATG